>JAQIWH010002721.1:0-23089 GCA_034695005.1 Cryptops parisi | reverse complement strand
TCAATTTGGTAACACGTGATTTATGTATGTGACCAATTTTGGCAATATTGGTAGCACATGAATACACCAGGTCTGTGGAAAAACGTAATATTTGCAAGTGACCATATAAATGATTGTGCTCGTAACGCGTTATTCTTACACGTGATCACATTTAAACATTGTTTAATTTAACAAGTTAACGTGAAACAGCACGTGACAATTGCTCCTACCAAATGCGATTTTTGCATGTGACCAACGTGACACGTGATTTCCGCAAACGAGAATTGCGTTACAGACAGAATGGTTGTTATGAGTTGCTAATTCTTTAACGTTAGACCAGAAGCAATTCAATAAGCTACATATAAAAAAAAAACAGTGTGTATTTAAAAATAATGAAATTTAGTTCAATCATTTAAACGCCGAGTACAGAATAAAAATCGAATTAACTTTAAATTGGACGCAATCCCTCAAACCAACAAGAAGCTCTTCTCTTTAATGCACACAACCCTAACTTGCCAATCCACAAGTTTATACCTAGAACCATTTTATGGGTGCCATTTCTTAGGGAACTGCTTTCTGAGTTGGAAAGAGGAAAAAAAAAGTGGGAATCATCGGACAGAACCATTCCATCTTTAAAGGGATGGGGAATCTACTAAAATGAAAAAAAAAGCCTTTCCCCCCATTTTTATGTCTCCATCAACTGTGGAATGAGAAGAAAGCTATTGCAGAGGATTCGCTTCAGAACTCGAGCAAACTCAGTACTGCTGCTGCTGCTGCTTCTTCTTCTTCTATACTTCTGCTAGTTCTTATTTTTATAGTAAATTCAAGTCTCAGCTTCAGCCACCAAATAATTCCATAAAAATTTTCATCGAGTCAAAAAGGACATGTGTGGAAACGAGATTGGAAATTCACAATCGTATGGGTATCATCACCAAGCCATTAAAAATATATCTCTTCTCACGACGGAAAAAAAAGTACCATTGGTAGAAAAGGTGTGCCAAACCCTGCTTTAAATTGTGTTAAAAACCAGCTGTTAGAACTAGTTTCAGAATTCACAACCTGGAACAAAAATTTTATAGCCAAAATTGGCATTAAATGTTAATGTCTTTTTCTCCCATTTATGTCATATTAAATCTTATAAGCATATCCGAACGTTAGAAAAAAAAAACACGTATAAAACTACAGACGTATAAACTACACTTTTCATTTAATTAACGGTTTTATAATAAAACCTGAGCAAACATTATATTATTGAAAAGGTCATGTTACTGGTAAAGTATTAAAATCAATGTTTACTTAAGGTACTTACTCTGTCAATATTTTCGTAACACATTTTAAAACTGTACATAGTGACATTTTGTGACTCAGTCACAAGATACCAATGAATGTATAGTTAAAGGTGTTGATTTTGTCACTTTTGATTCACGATGTATATGCATCTAAAAATAACGTTAAGTGCTTATCATCTCAACTCGATGTAATTCATAGTTTCGTTGCGATATGGTTTAATACATGCTTCACTGCAACACACTAGTAAACGTGCTTCACTGCAATTCATGCATGCAATGCAAAAAACATCAATACGCTACTTTATAAAACCGAACGCTAACATTTAAAACTTTAGTGGAACTGAACAAGTTTAATAAATTTAGTGCAAAAGTAAGTTTAAAAATGAAATATATGTAATATATAAATATATAATCCAATACGTGGCAGTCATTACGCCGTTATCGATAATGTTTAATAATTTGGTTAGTTATTCGTATTATTTCGTCAACAAACACCATCAGGCATTGGAACCAATAATTTGGTTGTATTAAAACAATAATGAATACCTTTTAGCAAAATTACAAGTTTCTTTAAATTTTCGATTAATGCGAGGATTACCTTCTGATATAGGACTGCTTTCTGCGAAAACATCCCATAAATCAAAAATTGCATATCAAAATTTTCATAAAATAGAAAAAAAAAACTACAATAGACAATTTCTGCATAAGCAAAATCACGCTATATGCGGTACAAATTCTTATATTTTTAACACTTGTATGTCACCAGATTTACATAATAACAATATTTTCTCGCCTATTATGATCAACAAAAATGTTTTTCCTGTTCACATTTCTGATGAATTGCTTCCTTCACGACTCCGAAAATTCAATACGCCTACACCTACTAATTGGACACGCCAAAAAACAGTTTGTAACTTTACTGTTTTAACATCTCTTTCGTATTAATTAAAAAGCCTGGTGTAAAAATGTGTTAGAAACATTTTTACAATTACGAGAAAAATTTGTTTAATGGTCTGAACTTGCCTTGCTGCCTATGGGCCATTTCACACTTCTTGAACTAATATTTTTGCACATATTGTTGTTTTGCTCAAAATCATGTGTGAGGAAGGTGAATTTCACCTAAAACATTCAAAAAGTCTTCTACTTGTAAGTCATTTTCGACAAAAAAATGTTACTTTCGCCTTTTTAAACCAGGCCCTTCAATTGATTGTTGTTCTTGTTGTTTGATTCTCGATTTTCTTATTTTTCGTATTTTGTATTTTCTTAAAATGTTTTGTCGGTTTTATTTTGTACTTTTTATTATTGTATTATGTATATATTGATCACCGGGTCAATAAAAATAAAACAACAACAATATTTTCCCAACGAATTCTCTGCTATAACGTGTCAACTGTCTAATAAACATTTATTTCATCATATCGTTAAAAAGTAGCTTCTTAATTTTTGTCACGCATTTTGTCACGGATTTACTTTCAATTTAATTATTTTATTTTAAATCATCTTTGGTTCAAATTTTTATCCCAGCTAATCCAAGACGATAAAAATGAGAAGAAAAAAAAAGCTACATGATTGGGCAAGACATTCTTCACAGAATGTGAACTACATGGGAATGCGAAATAAAACGGAACGTGCGATACAAAAAAAAAAGCAAAATGCGCAATCCTCTGCAAATCCGTAGTGTCGTAATCCTTTTCCATAACAATATCAGTACGCTTAGCATTCAGCACAAACATACACAACGAGAGCGACGTTGCTATCATCTTGATGTTGCTATGCGTCAGTGCAATTTGCACCTTTCAATCCACCAACCGTGCAACTTCTCCTTCGTTCCACCCCTCTCACTACAGTACAAAAAAAACAGCTAAACAAGAAAAAAATACAGAACGGAATAAAGTAGCAACGCGATTGCATGGACATAGTCCATTATAGAACTCGTACATTCAATTCGCACGCTGCGCGAGGCGCCGTGCAAAATGCTCGCCAAGAAAATCGTAAAAAGTTGTTTTGCTCGTTTATTTCCGCCCCGAAACAAAACGACCTGCGCTCATTTTTCACAAAATGGCCAACGATATCAGCTCCACTCGCGGCCATCATTGCACTTACAAGTGTGTGTGTATGTGCACGAACACCAAGATGATTTCAACCACTCCCTCTATCTACGAAATAAAAAAAAAATATCTAGGGGGAAAAAAAATTCCAAGAGTTTCACTAACAATCTTAGCCCAGTGGGTGATCGTGCCATTCTATCACCTCTTTTACTAGAAAAGCAAATATAATTCGGCAGGACGTTGTCTCTGGTAATAGCATCCATTAGCGATCGTACCATAGCCTGCAACACTTTCACACACACACACACACACCTCTCTTCTACATTGCCTAAGGGACTACTGGGTAGATATATTTATATATATATAAAAAATTCAAGTCGATCGATGACGAAGTGCAGCTTGATTTTTTTTCCGTTCGGAAGAAAAAAAAAATCCCGGAAGATAATATTATTAGTCTTTTTCTTTCACACCCCCAAAGTATCTTCTTCATTCTTAAAGAAATCAGTTTTTCCTTGAGTGGAAATGAGCCGTGTTCAACTCCATACATGAGACTAGGAAAAATATATAAAGGAAAAAATATGAAAGGAAGAGGAAAAGGGACCAGGGAAAAGAAGAAGAAGAAGAAGGAAGAGATTGAAGTCTTTTATTCACTCGCTCATCCATCTCTTGAGTGCAAAGCCTCAGTGGTATGAAAGAAAGTTATCTCGCGTCGAAAGATTTGCATAATCCATCCTCCATTACCAAGGGCCAGTTTCTTGAGAGGATTATTCTGATGCTACTCGGACAAAAATGAAGGGGGGACGCTAAAAGACACGCGAACATGACATAAATATTGATGCAAAGAAGAGTGTAAAACAGTTATTATTTCAAAGTAGCATTAGAAAGTGGAAAATGTTGACTTGCAACGTGTGAAAACGGCGCGTCTATGACCAAAGAAGACTTCAATCTCTATAAATAAAATTTACAAAAAAAAAAAAAAAATCTCCTGTTGACATAAAAGACGAACGTAAGCAGATTATTTACAATTTTAACACTATAAATCTCTTTATATACCGGATTACTTAACCAAATGTATAATCTTGCATTTTAATTTTATCCTCAGCTAGTCAGAAAAACTCGTGCTCAGCAAATAAACTCTTTACATTTGCGAGTTTATTCGCTAGTTTGTTGGCGAAACGACAATTGAGCCGTTTGAAGACAAAAAAAACTAACCAATATTTTAGGAAATTGAAAAAATAGAATCAAATTAAGCATTACAACCTATGCTGAGCCGTAAGCTATTTTTACTTTACATGACTTTTACATAAACAATAGACGTTAGTTCTCATTGTCAGTAAAATCCAGAAAGGGTTTATGTTAAACCAAAAATAACCAAACATAAAAATTTGTAGTTAGTTCCTTTTGGTTTCAGACAGTAATATTTCTCAATATTTGTAACTTATTGACCTCCCACTTTGACGAGTTTCTCGCCCGTCTTGTTCACTAAATATAATCAAAATCTCATAAATGTTCGGGTGTAAAAATGATGAATTATTCAGGTTCTTAATAAAAGTTACTGCTTAGACAAAACATATACTCCCCTCCCCAACC
Organism: Cryptops parisi; assembly: GCA_034695005.1. Classification (NCBI taxonomy): domain Eukaryota; kingdom Metazoa; phylum Arthropoda; class Chilopoda; order Scolopendromorpha; family Cryptopidae; genus Cryptops; species Cryptops parisi. Next base: position 18,183 of record JAQIWH010002721.1, on the reverse strand, counting down.
TTCCTTCCTCAAGCAAATCTATTCTAAAATGTTTCGTTCAAATCGGTTTGACTTTATTCGAATCACGCGTGTATAAACGGACAGACGAAAAAAAGACAGGCAGAATTTTCATTTAAACTTACAGATTATATTTTCAGTGTTTATAAAATTTGGAACTTTTTCCAAATTGGCAAGTTTCATTATTGCTGAAATGCTAAAACAAGCTATTTTTTGTTGATAGAATGTAATTTTTATACTCGTGTTTCACATTATGGAATTCTTTACCGTTGTATATTAAAAAAATAGTGTTTATTTGTCAATCAATACACTGTGTGAAACTATGTATCCATATGAAAAAATAAAACTATATAACCATATTCTTCACTGTAATTAACAATGTATTTTGATGTAAATATTTTGTCCCTATGGGAAGGCATAATAAAAATTTTTATTTATTGCTTTTATAAAATTTAAAATATTGTTTGTTCAAACATCTAAATTTAATAATATCAATCCTTTAGTTATAAAGTGCTTATTAAATGTTTGTTTTTTACCAACAAAAAAATCTGTAAACAATATAGATCATTCTCAAACCAAAATACATATTTTGTCCAAGTTCGAAAAACAAAATGTATAAAAAGATGAGAAAACAACCGTTATAAAAGGCTACTATATATCTCATATAAAAATATAGACGAGTTTCCAGACTAAAAAAGTTAAAGAGAAAAGTTATTGGAAAAGAGCAAAAGCGGATCCGGAATTGATCGGAGGCAAAGTGAAAACAATAAACGTGCCAAGTGGCATTATTAAAATCCGTTTCCCATTGGTGCCGGGGGCCAAAGCGAAGCAATCGCTCCTCTAACGGGAATCAATAAATCACATTTATGGAAGCCGGCGTATTGTATGAATATTTCAAAGCGAGATATATCGGGTAGAAACAAGGCGCACAACTTGCCCTATCGATGAGGTGATTGCTTGTCGCTCGAGTTAACTAATGACAACCCATCGTTTGCCGAAAGGGAGAAACAGACGAGCCAATCGCTCACCAATTAATAAGCCTACTGCCACCAAAAGGATGATAATGATGGTGGTGGTATATCCATCTTTTGTAAAAAGAACAAATCGATATGTTGCGAAATGATGAGTGATGAAATCCTGCTGTTCTCTGTCTACCACCAAATATCGAGAGTGTTTGCATTGTGGAAAACGGGTCGTTTTGCAGTCTTGCTAAAAGAGCCAATCGATGCCAAAAGCCTCTCCAATTATAAACAATGGAGCAAATTAACTCGGCAACAGCCACCAGTAGAGTAGAAATAATTGTAAAAGGCACTCTCGTTTCCATTTTATTACTGAATGAACTGCGGCTAGTTAAATAATTGTCAAGGTTTACGCATAATGATTGTTGTTGTTGCACTAAATTCATACAAAATGCAGTTTCAACTTCCTAAAAGGACTTTTTGACACTCAATAACGTAATAGAAAAAAACAATAACGTAAAAATAAACTTTTGTTGTCACCATAACGACTAAGTGTTCTGAGAAAGAAAATTAAAATCTACTTATTTTGAGAAATATCGAATATACAGTAATTATGAAGTTCTCGTGCAGACAACGTTTTTCAACTTTCCGATAATATACCAAAAATTTAAAACTGCACAAAGACTTTATGTTCCTTCAATATATCAAAAATATAGTACCTATTATTCTCGCTGTTCGTTTAAGCACATTCACAACATAGAACTCCCATCTCGTCTAAATTCCATCTCCGTTAATTGTAACACAAGTAAATGTGCACGCGTTTGTTCACACTTTAAGCATCAATTTCTTACTCACATTCTGTACAGTTAACGACCATGGTATAAATAAGTTCGTTCTTTATTTTCGTGTCTGTTTATCAATTTGTACTTTTGTCCCTGTGGGATGTATCATTTTAAAATAAAAATAAATAAAACACTGTAAACGACAAAGTGAAGTATCGATATTTTAAATAATGTAACAAAGCGAAATAAAGCTGTTAGTTTTTAGTAGTAATTTCCGTTGTAGCATTGCCAACTTCTTGACAAGAAAACGACAAAAAAGAAATTGGTGGATATCACCATTATCATCGTCGTCGTCGTCTCTCACTTCACTTCCTTTGTGAACACTTTGGGGGTGCAGACGAACACAACGGAGACCAATTCCGAACGCAATTACCCAATCCTAGAGCTCATTAAAAATAGACCCTAGTCCAGTGGGATTGCAATAATGAAGCCGGTACATAATGTATGATTCAAGATCAACGTCCATTACTAAGGTTTAATAATTTAGTAGCAACGCTCTAGACATCCACCAAAACAATACATTTCTCTACGTCTACAACACATAACATTTATTTTTATGTTTAATTTTTCTAAAAAAACAACTTGTTTTTGATAAATAGTTGATTAAATAAACAAACATATTACATATTTAAAAACAAAATCTAGGTAACTGTTTTTACCTTTCACTTTGCTTCCTCCATCTCCACTCGGTTTCCAAGTGATTCCGATAGATGATACGGTTTCCCATACGATAGTCAACATTGGTGGCAGTGGTGGAGCTGTAAAGTTAAAATAAAAACAAATCATACATGAATAACTAACTCTAGTGAATTCGCGGGTTCATTTATTCGCGATTGCAAAATACCTCTCCATTCGCGAATAGTGACTTCTCACATTTGCGAGATCTTCCTCCCCCCAAGTCTCTTTTCCAATTATGGTATAACATTAACATAACAACTCAACAATGAATCCTTATCTTAACACCCCCGATTAACATGGTTTTAAACAAACGCAAACCCAAGCATTTGAAATGGGTGTATAAATAATGCATTTATCGACTTGTCAATGACAATTCTGACGTGAAAAAATAGTCAACATAACAGACACTGGATCCATCCAAACTTTCAAAACATTTCGAGTGAATCTACCCCACTGTTTTTTTAGTCCTTCCCCTTCATGCATGCACCTTCAAACAAACACCTTTATTATACAGATGTGATGTTTATAGTACCGGTATCAGATTTTTTTACTATTTTTAGAAAATACAACATAAAATAAAATAAAATAAAATACAATGAAGCTTTTGAAATCAAATTATGTACAATAATTTGATTTGTTTTACGTCTTTCGTAAACATTTCTTTTGTTTTAACGCTATTCGTATTTCTTTTAACCTCAACCTTTTGCAACAACATAAATTCGCAAATGGAAGCAAGCACTTACCTAGCACGTTGAGCATGTATGTAATCTCATCACTACCATGTTGGTTTTCAGCCTGACAAGAGTAATTCCCAGCATCCTGTCTTTGGGCTTTGGGCAGGAACAACGAGTTGTCGTCTAACACTTTGGCACGGTGATTCTCAGACAAAGCTTCACCTCTGCAAAAATAGAATAAAATGAAAAAGATGTGAGAAAAAAATTTAGAAAATAAGATTTGCGCCTATTCAATCGGGAAGGAGACAAAAGTAAACAAGACGTTGGTGAACTTCTTCTGAAGCGGTTACTTTTCAAGACTAATCAAATGTCAAACGGAAGTTACTATTTCTAACCTCCACAAAACCGAAAAACTTCTTAAAATGTCACACGCTTGAGATTTGTAGCTAAGATCGAATTTACTTATGATGAAAAACAAAATTGTAAATCGAATCAATGTAAGGGGAAGTGTTTGGTTTTTATTTCATTTGTCACGTGAATGACATTTATTCATTGGATAAAATGTTTTCATCAACTTCACACCTCAAAGTGTTTTCTTAAAAGTGTGTTAAAAAAGATACATAAAATAAATGCAATACAATAAACGTATATCGGTTAAAATATTCATAAATATTCTAGTATAAGAGTGCAGGTCTCATTAAACATGATTTGGCCGTTTATATATTTACCAAATATTTGTCTATTGTTACTGAATGTAAATGTTCAACAATATAATGATGAAATAAACCTAAATACAATTTAAGTATTTGTATTGTTAGTAGTCAGTTATACTAAAAAAATCTTTTGTGAATGGAATGCGACTAAAAACTTGCCAATTCACATTAGTCAACACATTAGAATCCTTCACGTGGCTCCATCTTCAGTCAAATAACATTATTAAAATATTATTTATTTTTACAATGCTTTCCGTCATGTTTGAAGGGTTTATTATTATAATACACTATTCATGGCAAATATTTTTTATTGACAAAGTACTGTAATTTTCGCGCGTCAACTTTTCCGGTTTGGAACTTTCATCTGTAGTCAAGATAAAGTATTTTAAGAAGAAGAATGGTAACATTCTCTAAATCCATCTGGCAGCAATTCGACAATAAATTTCTGGACCAAGAGAAAATAAAAACCCTTCAATGGGAAATAAAACAATTGGGAAGAAGACAAAGAAAAAATAAAATAAAAATAAAAGTGAGAAGAGGAAAAGAAAAGCCATTGCCTACTTCCCTTTTTATTTGATTAAACTTGACGATAAAAGCACGCCATCAAAACGTTTTCAAAACGTTGTTGCTTTTCGAGCCAATTCATGTTTCTCAACATCTTAAACAACTCTTTTCCCAATGGTTTGGCAGCGGCGGCAATAACTTCTTTTTCCTTGGCCCATCATTCCAATAGCGCCTTTATCTTCTCCGTTATACCACTATTATGTGCATGTTCTTCCATTGAATCCAGAGGTGTGAAAGTGGGAGGTTTTTCTCCTACGGCACAGTAGTAGCCGTTGCCAACATTTTAAGTGTCATTTACACGCGGCACAACTGTCATATCCAGACAATGCCAAAAGCTTTTGTTGCCAAAGCAGTTGGTAGGATGTCAAGACTTTCCATTCTCTGTGTGTATCACGTTCGACAAAGCAATCGATGAACTATTTGTCGAAACCACGAAATTTGAGCCTTTCAGATTAGCCAAATGCCACCGGAAACCGGAAGACACAAATTGACCACCTTCACTGCACGTTCTTTCTAAACAATCCACCAAGTCCAATATGGCTTCCAAATTTTTCCAATAAGCTATTTCTGGACACTATCTACTCAAAACTTAAAATATTTTTGTTAGCACTGTACACAATTGATAGTACCGGTACTGAACATTATCTAAAAGTCGATTCATTTCATTTAAAATATTTGAACCCTATTTTCATAATATTTGAAAATATTTGTTACCATGTCTCTGAAATAGACAAGTTTTTTAGTAACCTTCTGACCTTTAAGATGAAACAGTGAATTTTGAAAACTATGTGTTTTAAAATATAAAGCAAAAAAAAAGGTTTCTAATTACGAGTTAAGTCAAATGTTTGTCAATTAGAAACAGGAAAGATTAGTTTAGCTATTGGTAATTAAAAAGTGTGACGAAGTTCTAAAGTTTTTCAATTAACGATCAGCTTATGTCTGTGAAAAGTGTGAGTTAGAAATCTTAGCAACGTGAGGAACAAATTTACACGCTGAATAAGTTTTTAATTCCAGTATGGCTTCCAACTTCACCAATGAGCAATTTGACAATGACTGCGCAAAACTGAAAATCTTTTTGATGATATATAATTCTTAATTCATACTACATAGTCTAAGAGTTCATTTTAAAAATTTATATTATGTAAATCCTACTTCCATAAAAATCTCAAATTCTTGGCTAGAAGGTCTTTGAAGTAAACAAAGTTTTTTGTGACCTCTGACTTTTAAGACGAAACAGTAATCTTAAACTAAAAATAGAATGCAAAAAAACAATTTTTTTTTTTTTTTAGATTACAAGTTGTTAGGTCAAACGTTGATGTTAATTAGAAAAAGACGAGATTAATTTAGCTATTGATAATTAGAAAGAGAGAAAGATCTTCTAAAGTTTTTAATTAAGAATTAGCTTTCCAACAAGGAAAAAAAGTGGGGGTTAGAAAATCTTAGCAACGTGAACTTCCAATCCGACTAATTTGACGGTTCTGAAGATGGAATCAAAAGGTTAATCCAGGGGGTGCACAACAGCAATAGTAGTAGTAGCAGCAGCAGGTGCAACAGTAGAAATCCTTTAATACCCCCAACCCGATCTCATTGCTTCTTAAGTGAGGAAACGCCAACTGAGGTGGTGTTGGTAGCATTTCCAAAATGAACACCAAACTGGAGTCCATTAACCCGTTACTTCCATCTGATAGCTAGTTGAAATAGCGTTCTCTCTCACAACTTTTGTGTGAGTGGCTGTTGTTGGGCTTCAGCCAACCAACTGTCAACACATGAACGTTAAGATGAACGGCAACAGGAGATAGTTTGCAGAGGCGTTCAATTTCCGTCACCGGCGGCTCATTTCCGGCCAAAGTAAAAGTTTAAAAAAAAACACACACACACATGCCATTAATTTTCTTGCATATGCTCCCCACCCTCAATGGTGGTGCCAATTAAAAAAATAATACAGTGTGTAAAAGAGAAGAAAAAAAGCACCACCCTCTAGCACCCAAATGAGGGTAAAGAGACAGTACGCTGCTAACTTTTCGGCTTTTCACTTCACCCTACAAAGCGATTGTATCGTAGAGAATTGATGATGCTCGACATTGTCTTTTAAGGCTGGGGAGTATAAAGAGACGCCTTTTGTTTCGAAAGAAACTTTTCTTAACTTTCCCATTACTAAGCCGTCCTTTTAATTATACTGCGTCTTCTTGTGTTGCCTTAACGAACATCTGTTCTTTTGTGTTCCCATTGGGTATTTTTGTGGTTACCAATTTATAAAAGTTTGCTATTGCTAAAAGGATCATTGTTAAATTAACTCTAAAACTCCCTAAATTAAAAAGAGGGTGAATGGAATTCAAGAAATGTTTAGCAAAAATGACGATTTTTGTATGATACGTAACTTGAAAGTTTGATTGAATTCCACGGAAATTTTAAATTATCATAATAATCACCTGAAGCGACAGCTGTAAATATTCATGGAAACACTAAATGTTCCTTAACGCCGAACAAGTTTCAGGGGTAAAAACGTGGAAAATAATCATTTTAATAAAGACCTTGTGCAGCGTTAAGTTTTCGTAACTTCGGGTTTATACCGGGTGGGCCAAAAGTTTTTGCCCCTCTTTAAAAATGTGAATATCTCGTAAGTGGTTTGAGCTACGTGGTCAAATGAAAAACTAAACTAGTGTTAATGTCGTGCTCGTTCTGAAAATGTATGAGTTTATGTTTATTTAGTCATTTTGAGATGAGTAATGGCCGTTTGAAAAAACACATGCCCCCCAAAAAATTTGTCAATAATAACCATCCTCAGCATTCGCTTCAAGGTATCATAGAAACTTTCGGCTACTTTTTTACGGGTATGTTTTTTCAAACGGTGGTTACACATCTCCAAATGACAGTAACGTCATAAATAACATCATAATTCATGACGTTAACTTTATTTCAGTGTTTTTGTCAACCATTAAGCTCAAATCATTCAGGAGATATTCAACTTTTTAAACAGGGGCAAAAATGTTTAGCCCACCCGGTATATGATAAAAACCAATCTGTAAAAAAGCCTTAGCAATGTAATTTTAGTAAGACAGTATTTGAAAATGGTGCAGAATTACATTATTCCAAAACTAACACGTTTTAGACTTATACTGCATATGTTTCAATAAAACTGTTTTATTTATTGGTTCAACCTTGTTACATTGCTATCGTTTAAAGTAATTTCTAAGTGACAATTTTCTTAAATATATTGGAAGAATATAGAATTATTTTTTTAGCAAATCATTTGGACAGATCTCTTGCAAAAAAGTATTGTTGATAATTGACAATCGCAAGAATAGCATGAATTGTAGATCTAAATGTACTGTATATACAATTGGGTAATAAATTCATCCATGTTTTACAAATCGATTTTATCATGTAACATACTTTTATAAAAAGTATAAAACTTCAAAAATGCAAAAGACTATAATGACCACACAAGAATATAATGACCATATATTGTTTTTGAAATACTGATTTTTACTTACATGAGGAAAAATAGCAAAATACGCAATGCAACCTGAAACAAGAATTGCGCACTTTGAAAAGAGTGATTTCTCTACTCGTGCGAAATAGACGACCATAAAAAAAAACAGAAAATTCAAATTCTCTACCTTCACAATTTCCCATCGCACCAAGTGGCAAGCTGTAAATAACTCACTTTATATGCAACGTTCGCTTTGCACACAGCGCGAATTCAATCCTTACCCAAAGTAAAATTTCGCCAACTCATTTACCGTCGTAATCAACAAGGGAACCGAGTGTCTTTTAAATCAATACCGAAATGCCAACGCTCGTGTTTCTTCAGCCCCCTAAGCAAATTATGGCCGCCAACACGGATACCAATCCTGTACCTACTTGGGGTACCTTTACTTTTTTTTTCATCTCCAGTTTACTGCACTTAGTGTATCAGCGTGACTGGAATCGAAAAGTAATTTTTCTTTCTTGTGTTCCATTGGGTCATGAGAGTTTCTTTCGCGAGTTGTTCCTTTTACCAATCAAAGTCGAAGTGATTTATGTCGGTGAATTTCCAACTTTGAAAGTTCGAATTGGATTGTTAATAAAAAATGAAAAGGTGAATACGTTAATCGAAATTGTGCTTAAATTAAGTATTCTTACGTAGTTTTATTCTGTAAATCACTAAATAAACGGGTATACGGTGTGTTGCGAACATCGCAAATCACGCTAGGTGTATTAAAACATTATAATAAAAATGAAAAAAAAAATCAATTTATTAATTAAAAAAGAGATTTAACTAAAAATTAATTATAATTATTATACTGTATATGATGGGAGAATCTGATGTAAAATGATATTAAGTAATTTTTATTTTCAATTTCGAGAAAAGCGCGTTCAAAGATCTGAACTTGCTTTGTTCTTGCACTAATATCTCTGCATATATCGTTAGTTTGCTCAAAATTATGCGTAAGGAAGTTAAAATTGAACATAACACATTCGAATAAGCTTCTGGGTTATTTTTTACAGAAATGTTACTAAATACTATTTTACACCAGGCCCTTCAATTACTCAGATGTGTGTATCTGTCTGTCCGAGACGATTTTTGTTTACACTCACGCTGTTATGGTGAGTCCGAGTGTTTCGCGGGGTTCTTCACCATAACGATTCGAGTGTGTACATTTATTTTTTCAAAAATTATTAAAATGTTTTTGCTTGAGTTAAATTTGACTTGAATATCCATTTCGTTTATTTCAGTTGCATCATTATGATATGGACATATAATAATGATAAAAATAAATTAACCCATACAAGCATACATATATACAGTATTAATATAAATTTTAATATATAGACAGGCTGTTTCAGAACCTCTGTTACAAACTTCTAGGGCATGTAGGGGGTTCTAAAAAAAGCAAGTTTTTCCTATGCGAAAAACTCTGAAAATAACCACGTCATAACCCCCCCCCCCCGAATCCTGCCTGTATCTGTATGGTTATGAGTTCCACATGTTGTGTGGGCAGTTGACTCACCATACAGATACATGCAAAATTCGGCGATCATTATCACGTGACACGATTTTTTCCGGAACCTTTTGCATAGAAAAAAGTTGTTCCTTTTGGACCCTCTACATGCCCTAGAAGTTTGCAACAAAATTCCTAAAACACCCTGTATAGTAGTAGGCTACTGTATGAAAACAGTACGTGAGATGTTACTTTATATGAGCTTAGTATGTATAGGCCTACAGTATACGATCACGCACATTATTTGTATTAAAATTTTAAAATATTCTGAGAAATTTAGAATTTTATCCCAATAATATCAATTTTACGTATTTGTAATAAAAATAGTTCTATCGGAATAATATACAGGGTGCAGCATTTACTGTGAACCATCCAAATATTATTAAAACAAATTATGTTACAAAAGAAGTGTGTAAGACAAACATTGTTTGCATATGAGGGGGTCTCTCTAATTGTGCTATTCGTTGACTTTGAAATTAATTTTCACGGGAAATAACAATGTCACATCGAAACCATCAGTCGTAGCTACCAAGTCATATTTAGAAAATTATAGACAATATAACCATTTAATTTGAACCATTTCGTTTATTTACAATTATTCAACTAAATTAAAAACCTGAACAATAACAGTGATTACAGTATAAAGCAGGAGGGTGCTGCAAGAGCTTCTCTGCAGGTCATTCAACCTACAGTAGACTCTTGCTGATCCGGCTATTGCTTGCACAGAGGTGCCGAATTAACAATAGTGCCGGATTACTGAGAGGAGTGCATAAAAAACGTTAGTTTAATTATTTACTGACTAAATGTTGCAAGTTGTATGCAGTGTTTAAAAAAAACTTAAATAAGAAACAAATATATGACAGGTAAAGAAAAACACGACCGGTACGTGCTATCTATGGTATCATACTGTCCCATTTACTGATATTAGTGCTGTAACCCAGCCTTTTTTACTTCATGGTAGAAGGCCGCATTATTAAGAGTCCGGGTTATTAATAGCCGGATTAGCAAGATTCTAATGTATTCAAAAAGAGATTTTAGTGGTTTGCATAGTAAATTTAATTCAAATACGAATTTAAAGTTCTCAAACAATTAATATATCTTTTTTTTTGTATAGTTTAAATGACCTGCAGGAAAGCTCTTGTAGCAGCCTCCTGACTTATAATCACTATTATTGTTTCAATTTGTATTTCAATTGAATGGTTGTAAATAACCAAAATGACACTAAATTCTGACTAAATGGACAATTGTTTACCACTTTCTAGATATGAATTGGTAGCTACGACTCAAAGTTTTTGATGTAACAATGCTATTTCCGTAAAACTTAATCGCCAAGTCAACGACAATAACACCACTGGAAAGGCCCCTCATATGTGAACAATGTTTGTTTTGAACATTTCTTTGCTTTGTTTTGACAATATTTCACGTTAAATTCTTCATCCTGTATAACTAAACAAATAACTATAACTTTAAAGCTCACTCTATCATTTAGAAGCTTCGAATTCCACTTGACAGGTGTTGGTAAGGTGCTTAATAAATTAATTCGCATATTATTTTTACACACCATAAATATTCTGTTTTTCTCCGTTAACCTTAAAAGCCTTTATCAGGTTCCACAATAAAGTTTTGATAAATCAATAAACACGTGCTATGGAACTTTCCACTCATAGTGTTGAAAAACTAATAGACTCCGGAAGTTTGTTGCTCAGACATTTTTCAGGGTTGGTGGTTGGTACTAGAGAACATTACTTTTGCAAGCTAAAAGTCGTTAAACGCCATCGAAGAAGAACACACAAGCCGCTTTGGACGAACAAAAATTTAGAAAAAAAAACAACTTGTAAAAGTTCACTGTCCTAACATTGTGCGGTGCAAATTACGAACGTGTTTGCTCAACTTTGGGTGCTAGTTGGGTTATTTGCGTTCTTGGCGATCACCCGTTTTCTTCTTCTTCAACAACAAACACCACCACTACTGCTCAAGCTGTTACTACAACTCCTACTCTACTCTGTGCGCCATTGTTAATGCCTCAATAGTTGTAAATTGCGCGTAGAAATGGGCCCACTCGACGGTTAATCCTTTCATCACACACACACACACCCCCTTAAGTTGCAATTGGTCGTTGCATCAATAAGCGTTTAGGAATGCTGCCACAAAACCTTTACTGCCGCCAATCACCAATGGGATCAACGCGAACGCCAAAGGCGCCATCTTGACAATGGCAACGGAAGGCCTGACACGATTTTCTTGTCAAGAGCTCTTCCCTTTTCTTTTCCATATGTTTTATTGTTATTGCATCGAGCTTTCTTCTTGTTTTTTGTTTTTTTCATTTAAGAAACGTCTTAGGCGAAATGTGCTGAGGAAACAAGGCTCAAGACAAACACTCAGATAAGACCTAAAGGATGGGTTGCGAATACGAGTAATTGAAGTCGTTGTTGATTTTTTACTTCATTCTCCTCCTTGTCGCTTAGCCTTCGTTGCCACCAAAGTGGAATGTGAATTCTAAGTAATGGTCGTAATTGGAACTGGGATCGTAACCGTTGAAGCGAAGGCAATGTTACCGAAACCTCTTGATCTCTTTTGCCCGTTCATCCATAAGACCCCCTTTGTTTAACCCCCTCCCCTCCCTCTATCCGAGCTAAAACTTAAAACGATCGGTAAATAGAAAAATTGGGAAAACGAATGGTGGAGGCCATTAAGTAGAATCTAAAACACAACCGTTGGAAACTCAATGAAGACAACGGCGCTTTTCTCGCAAGAGACTTTTCACCAAAGAACGTTCACCATTTAGTATTTACAAAAAAAAATAATACTATCGTTATTACAACAACATTGTACATTAAGATGAAGGGTTTAGAAGTTTTGTAATATAAAACGAAAAGTGACTTACTTTACTATCCAAGTTGTGGTTGGCATTGGCATTCCTAGAGCTTTGCAGTCCAATGTGAAATTCTGTTGCCAATAAGTGGATACGTAGTCAGAAAATGACGCAATGGCAGCACCAGCTAAAAAGAAATATAAAAATACAAATATAACTCAATGATAATTTCGGATATACGAGGTGGATTAGAAAAACTAACTCATTTTTAAAGAGCGATTTCTTATGAACCGCTTAAGCTAGACGAAAAATAAAACTATTAAATAAAAGCTCAATTCAATATCTTCCGATGATATAAAATATGTTATGGTTTCCATAGTTTACCTGTAATGGCTGCGCGACAAAAAAAGTGCCATCAAAAAAAGTTGTAAAATTACTTCACAAGTACAAAGGGAGTTCAGTGCATAACTGTTTAGTAAAAAAGTAAATAATAAGTGCTAAAAGTAGGGTGGGTGAGTCAAATCTGTGATACAAATATCATCCGGCTTTACTAATGCAGGTTTACAGACCGCTTCCAGAAAAACTTACTGTTGCATAACGCATCATGAAAGCTCACTTAAGAAAAAGACGGCACAAACACTTTCTTTTTTTAGGGTAACTTTTACTTTGCGCGGTCATTGCGACCAAATATGTAAGTCATAGCATAAAGTTATATATCATTGGAAATATATTGAATTAAGTTTTCATGTAATAGTTTTATGTCTAGCTTAAGCGGTTCACGAGAAATCGCTCTTTAAAAATTGGTGACAGTATTTTTGCCCCCCCTCCCCTGTATATACAAAACTTAAAGTTGACAATAACAATGCCCAAAAGTTGAAAATAAAATATTCAAAAATACGTTGAATTAAAAAAAGATTCAACTCATATTTATAAAGCTACTTTATAAATATGTGTTTTTGTTTGTTTGCTTCCTTGTTCTGTATAAACTCATGTCATTCATTCAATTGATAACGTTTGCTATGCCGACACATTTCATTAAGTTAGGTTTCAGGCGATAGTAAAAACTTTTAAGAAATCGACAAAGATGTCCTTTGTCATTATGACTTCCGTCACCCAAATATTGAAATTCTGGTCATGTTTATATTGTCGTTATGGTGGTGTTATAGGGTTCATTGTTTACACTGACATTATAGTTATGCATTCGGAGGCCCTAACACTAAATATGTGACATTACTCGAGACATATCCCACAGCAACGCCGAGAACCACTGGTGAGAAATAAATTAAATAAATTGACAATAACAGAGGTTTATTAGACTAATTAACAATAAAGAACACGGCAAAACGTGTGATTAAAAGAACTATTAATTAAACAATCGTGTCAGAAGTTGAAACTGTGTTAAAGATGAGGTTCAAATGATACCTCGTAACGTGTCTAATAACAAAAACCTATTTGTCGAAAAACAAAATAATTTTGTTGTTTACATTAATACTTAGATTAATAGTTTAAAAGTTACTTTACAAGTTTAAAACATACTGCAAGACCAACTAGAAAGTCTACAGTATGTCTGACAATCAACATAGTACACAGAAAATAACTGGGTTTCTAAACTCTTGAATAACAAAGCTTTACAAAAAAAAAGTTCAATTCAACAACATTTGGTTCTGAATATACATTTTAAAATCAGTTGCATTTTCCTAAACTTATAATTTGTGAATAACTTCAGAAATTCGTTTCCAGCCAAGCTTAAGGGTCAAGTTCGGCATAATCAAAGAGCGCTTACATTTCTAAAACTCTTAGCGATACATAAAAGTCACGAAAACAACTTGTTTACCCCCATTTCCGAAAGCTTGATCGCCAGATCCTAGTTATTTAAAGAATGTCAACAATGACAATGCAATTGAAAAGCAAGAGAGAGAAAATCATAATACTAAGTCGAGTCCAGCAAAACCCAGCCAAACGACACAATTGCATATTCAGCAAAACTTTTGCGAGTCGTCAACGTCGAATCTTGCAAAAGTGGAATCTCAAAATCATCATCATGATTTCGGGCTTGGTATAGCTAGATTAGGGAAATGAAAACCACTCGTTGGTCGAAAATTCCACTTGGATGTCGGTTCACTTGATTTATTTGGTTGACTCCGTACACCAAGGTACGCTGACCCCCCTTCGACCACATACACGCGGTCGAAGACATGCACTCTACACAAACACACACACAAACATACAGAGTTCGAGTGGATTCGGGCGAAATGCCACTTCGGTCTTCGAATCGATATATGCTGATGGGGATGTATATTTATGAAGCACCGCCAACTTCTAAAGTGGCCAATGCAGAGGCAGCCGACTTTGTTGAAAACGACAGCAGAACAACTTGCAACTCCACTCAATTTTTGCGTAGACTTAGCAATGAACGACAACAACAACAACATTGTAATAATATATTTTTTTAAAAAAAAACAGATCTAGCAACCATTCAGTAATTCTGCGGTTTACAAATTAAGCAAACCAGACAAACTTGAATATAATACCCATAACGCATTTTTTTAATATTTTCTACTTGAAAGACATTAATATGCAACATCTGCTAAAATTACATATACTGCAGAACTTCAATTTTGAACCCAATTCAACCAAACGACAAATATTAATCATACTCCAATAGACCTATAAACTTTATCTCACTCCATTCCATTGAAATATCAAACTTAAGCTAAATAACTAATTCGCTGTTTACAAAAGTAAGAGAAAAGCGAAAAAATTACATTTTCTACGTACCTCAATAAACTATTTTGTTATTTTTTAGTTTAGTTTATTTGCATTCCTGTTTATTAAACAAAAAAGTATCTACTGTGTTGCACGTTCTATAAAACTCTGTTTAGTCTTATTTGCATAATGTCCAAACATAAACTAAATTTCTAACACTAATAAAGATAGAAATAGAGAAAACATTAGTCTTCAATCACCAAAACGTAAAAATATTAAAAATAAACGATTATCGTTAAAAATATAGAGTCACCATGGAGATTCTGTGCATTTTAATCACATAACCACATTTTAATCACAGTTTAAAAGTAAATGCGTATACACCATAACTAACTATGGACATAATAGTAAATAATGTATACTAGAGGTACATAAAAACGATTTCAGTGCGCCTCCTGGTGCCTTTGGTGGCACGAAAAAATGTCTAGACAGTATTGTCGTTCAATTTCTGCAACATTCTCCTATGTTGACGAATTGTAAAAAACAGTTCAAGTTTTCACATTGGACATAGAATGCATAGTACAGATTTTTCACATCTGGAAACGAACAAAAAAATAATGCGTGTTTTTTACGTATCCTTTTGCCAACCATCGCCAAAGCAGTCATATCACCAGAAATTAAAATTGTTTTTATTTTAATGGAGTCGTTTGTCGTTGATTAGATCGTGCTTTACATTTAAGATTTCGTTTGTGCATACCACCACACAACCTGCACTCAGTTGCTCGAAGTCGCCATTTTGTCGCAAAACATGTTTGACTGCAGCACCACTGTGGCTCTGTCACGCACTGCAAAATTTCCACAAACTTTTGAGTTTTTGCTTCCACTAAGAATCATATTTGTATAACCTAACATGAAAATCTGTTTCTAAATACTTAGATCCCATAGCAGACACCCTGTATAACACAATTTCTCTCTGTCTAAACATTTCGGCATAAGCCTACTACAAATTCAATTAGAATACTGACGATACCAAGGATCTTAGCTTCAATTCCAATTTATGAAGTTGAATATATTAATTAATCTAAAATTTGAAAGCCAAAATACGGTACAAGGTTTCTTATTTGTTGTTAAAGAGAAACAAATGCTTTTCAATGTTGGAATAATTTTCCCATCAAAATTAGAACCGTCTCTATTAAACAATAATAAATAAAACCAGTCGGTTAAAGAAAATCCAATAAAAAAATATGGTTTCACATGCCTTTAAAAACATCCATTTAAATACATTTCTTTATGTTTCCAGATCTTTGTTTTAATTCACTATGGTTGCATTTTTGTTTCTACATTTATGTAACTCCTTGTACATCTTACTATCTACCTACCAGTCCCTTCGAAATGATAAATTTTAAAATAAAAAAATAAAATAAACTATATTCACATCCAAAACGTAGAAATCCTCGTTACAACAAACCCATTTTGCGTATGTACTACGACTTGTCTATTCACTAAATAGCTCAATTAGCTGTAATCACCAAATTACTTCACACAGGGAAAAGTCCAATTTCGTTTCTCCAATATCCCCGACTCGGTGTCGTATGGCTCCACGTGGTGAACTTCTCTTTTTCTTCTTCTGCCTTTTCTATGGTTATTTGGCGCAGTGGTAACAATTTCATAAATCATCCAACTGTGCGAGCGAAGCAGTGCCGACCCTCATGAATTCTAATGACGATGACAAGCGCAATCTCTCTAATGACTGAACCAACCAACTTGTTGGGAACCTCTGCCTAATGACTATTGTTTGCATTTAAAATGGCTTATTACATTCAACGTCGGCGCCTTTTCCTATACGGAGCAATTCCTCGATTTGCGTCCAACAAAATGGGTTAAAACAAGCAGAAAAGGAGAATAGCTTGTTGTTTTAAGTACTCGTGCCACTGCCTGATGCCAAAAAAATAACTATGTGGAAACGTGCTTAAGATAATATTATCGATTCGGGACCGCTCTCATTTAACGGTTCTAATTAAGAGCAGATGCTGGGAAATATTGCTTTTTCCCAGACCATTCTTATCACTTGGGTCACTTCATAAAGTTAATGGAGTCGAGACATTCGCCTTCACTAGTTAAACCGCAACGAGCTGAAGAAAATGAAACAACTACCAAAGGAAAAGAATAAGAAAAAACAAAACTAAACAAAAAAACAAACTTGACGGTTGCCCGGATGCGACGGAGCAAAGGAATAAACATGCCTCAAAGCGAGACCAAGATCTCTACAAGAAATAATACTTTCATTTAAAAGGTTTACAGTTTTTTTTTTGTGTGTTTGCTTTTCATTAGGAGTTTCCTTTTTATAACATAAATTCGTAAAATGTTCCTTAATGCACAAAAAAGTTTTTTCTCTTCGTTTACAAATAAGTGCGGTATAGCAACCATGATCATATTAAAATGTTGGGTATATTGACATGTAAATAAGCCTACAATTGAGGAGTTGAATGAAATTACTGCGTAACTCAAAAAATATAGTTTTGAGAAAAAGAGCAAAAACTTCTAGCACCTTCAAAGATTAAAGACAATTCCTGTCACCTGTATATTTATAGAAAAAAAATAAACAGATTTTTCAAAAAAATCTGTTAACTTTAGTTGACAGGTCTCAAGTTATAGTCTAATTTAAAACTTCAATTACGCCGTAATTCCAAATATCGTCCTAATTTATAAATTCATTTACGCCGTTTTTCCAAAGATCAGTATATTGTCTATTGCTTTGGAAAAGAAGCAAACAACTAAAGCAACCAGGAAGTGAAGCGACAAAACGAAAAAAATCACACAAAAATTTAGATTTATAATAATTGCGTTCCATATTCTTGCTCTAAAAAGTTCAAATTATATGAAACCCAATATCTTTATGCTAGAAAACAATTTAATATATGGATTTTAAGAAATAACGACGTAAGTAGATTTACGCCGTTTTTCCATCTAACTCCTCAATTGTAATGTAATTTCACGATCAATTTAATCGTCCGATAAAAATTCTAAAACGTTTCTACGTCATTAGTTCTTTATCGAATCCTTCTAATGTTTTTTATGTTTAATAAACTATTCAAGTTCACTATCAGCAGTAAATAATAAATTTCAACATAAACAAATTGAATTAAGTTAAAAACAAGATTAGATAAAAACAATACGTTTTAGGTTTCAGTATCCAATCGCAGTTTCAGTATTTGAGCTTTTAATTTTTAAAAAAAATGGTGTTTCTCTTTCC
>JAQIWH010002720.1:0-23093 GCA_034695005.1 Cryptops parisi | reverse complement strand
TGTCTGAAAAGTAAACACGTGACTCTTTGATCTTAGCCAAATGGCCAAGAAGTAAGCACATGTTGCTATGATATTACAAAATGGCCGAGGAGTAAACATGTGACGTTTTAATCTTAGCCAAATGTCTGAAAAGTAAACACGTGACTCTTTCATCTTAGCCAAATGGCCAAGAAGTAAGCACATGTTGCTATGATATTACCAAATGGCCGAGGAGTAAACATGTGATGCTTTAATCTTAGCTAAATGGGCAAAAAGTGAACATGTGATACTATGATCTTAGCCAAATGACTGAGAAGTGAACATGTGACGTTTTCATTTGAGCCAAATGGGCGAGAAGTAAACAAGTGATGCTTTGATCTTAGCCAAATGTCTGAGAAGTGAACATGTGATGTTTTGATTTTAGCCAAATGGTTGAGAAGTAAACATGTGATACTATGATATTAGCCAAATAGCTGAGAAGTGAACATGTGACTGTTTTTATCTTAGCCAAATGGCCGAGAAGTGAACATGTGACGTTTTGATCTTAGCCAAATGGGCGAGAAGTAAACATGTGATACTATGATCTTAGCCAAATGGCCGAGTAATATGCATGTGATACTTTGATCTTAGCCCATGGGCCAAGAAGTAAGCATGTGTTACTATGATGTTAGCGAGTTAGCCAAATGGCCGAAAAGTAAACATGTGACGTTTTAATATCACCCAAATGGCCGAAAAGTAAACATGTGACGTTTTAATATCACCCAAATGGCCGAAAAGTAAACATGTGACGCTTTGATCTTAGCCAAATGGCCGAGAAGTGAGCATGCGAATAAATACCCCCTCTACTGTTCATTGGTTTGGTTTTGTACAAGAATTTTGTTTTTTTCTGCTCTACCGTTTGACTTTTTTTTGTGCTGAGTAATTTTAAATAAACATAAATGAAACAAACTGAAACTAACCTAAACTAGTATGAATGATTGTTTTACATAACCTAAACTTAAACCTATACCCAAGCGCCGCAAGCGAATTCTCCGTTAAAGAAAAATTATATGATACTGTACAATTAATACTGTACGACATTGTATCTATAGATTTATGGAAATAAACAGATTGGAACTTACAACAAAACATTGAAACCAACACAATACCACGTATACAACGAGAAAGATTTCACCAAATTAAAGAATCATTCAAAGGGCGTTAAGCAACAAAATGAGTTAATTTGTCCCAAAATAATAATAAACACCCAACCCCCATGAAAGTAAAAAATAGTTTTCGTAACACTACGACTGATCAAAAAATTCAAACCCATGAAAAAACGGGGATTAAGAAGAAGAAAAAAATAGTAAGTATAGTGGACATAGGAAAAGAAACGTTGCTTTTCGGGGAGAAAATGAAGAAAAAAACAGCAAATCTTCAAAGGATAGATGTCTTTAGACGATGGTTTTTTTTTAGCGGATTTGTCAGCGTCCTTTTCTGTCCTTTTTTTCGACTTGGCTTCACACGAAAGCAATCAAGACACTTCATTGTCTGCTCTTTGTATCATGAGAAAGTCGAGAGACGAGATAGAATCAAAGAGAAGAAAAAGTCGTAATGGGAGGGCTGGAAAAAATGTTGAGATACAAAAAGAAAATATATAGATATATATATATATATCGTGGCGTTGGGAATAAAAACATACTACTAGTGTTGGGAATGAGTTTGTTTGCAACGTTGTAAATGGAGCTGGGGGATATATATATATATATATTTTACAAGGATTTAGTGATAAGATCAGTTGCTTCATGAATTATTGAGATGAAGGGAATTCTCTTATAGGAACAATTTGACACTCGAATTTAAGTGCAAACGTTAGCTAGAATTTAAAGTATCTTGGGAATCCAATTTGTAAATGCGGTCGAAAATGAAAAAAAAAGTAACTAAATAAAAAATCTTCCACCTAACAATGCCAACAAAAAACTCACCAAGTAGGAAAGAGATTCCAAAGGATGCGCATTTTGTTCAATGCTAATGTCAACATGAAGTATCTTATATAATAAAAGACTAAAATGTTCCTTCTCCTCCTCCCCAGATATGGAAGGGTCACCGTGTGTGAAAATTCCGAAATCGATACTTTAAACTGAAACGAATATTGCCAAGCAATACAAGTTACTGTTATAAAATAAAATAAAGCAATAAATAACAAATGTTACGAAGCACCATAAGTTAAAACGAAAAATTGCGTATGAAAACAAACAAAAAAAAATTCCCGTCATTTTTGACGGGCTATTGATTCACTGGTGGCCTATTAATAGTGGTTGATCGTTTTAAGTACTGTATAATAATATATATTTCAATTTTTTATATAACATAAAAATTAAAAACTGGACATGTTTCGGAGCACTGGGCTCCATCTTCAGCAGATGCTTGTTACAAAATGCATCCGCTGAAGATGGAACCTAGTGCTCCGAAACATGTCATGTAAACAAGACATTCGGCCTCCAAGCTCCGCACGGGCACACACCGTATAAGACCTGTCAATGAAATGTCCAAAAGAAAAAATCCACAGCGGGTACTTGGTGACTACAGGAATACCCGGATTTATGGTGCTCCGTTCTATGGCGCTTCGCCCATCAGTACAAAAAATTGGCTTGATTGATAATAATCCATGTCGCATTTTGAACACCCATTGCATGAGTGACCGTCCACCACCTCCAATGACTTACAAAAGAAGCAGCTCTCGCAGTCGGCAATGTTTGCCGACATTAAGTAAGCATTGTTTTCAAGATGATACCCACCGAAATCAATCCTCTCTTCTAAAACATTCATTGCAAGTGGTGGCATTTGATCCACAAATTTATCATAAAGCTACAGCGTGTTTATCTCGACAATGATAATGCTGCAATTCTATTCCTTATTTCTAATTCATAGCAGTTCTTACAAAAAGTTGAGTCTTGCTGATCGAGAAAAGTGAGATGAAAACATGACTATTGCAGGCGAGATTCAAACTTTTAAACGTCTAAGCAACTTCTTAATAGCACGAGCAAGGCTTCTCCTAGGGATGGGAGAAGAGGACAGGGAATGAAAAACGTGGAAGGAAAATGTGATAGGGAAGCTAACGCGTTGACAGCTGCAGTCTTCGAGGCAGTTGTCGATTGACAAAGATCGATAGTGAATTGCGAGGGCATTGTGACCATGGCAACGGAGACACTTTTCTTGGGACGGCAGATGGTGACTGACTGCGAACTATAGCCAACGACTTAAACGGTGGTCCTTCAGAAATGAAAATGGGAGAAACTAGAATTCGGGAAAGCCAACCGAGATTTACAAAGTGATTGTTTCAACTCGGGACTATGGAGGTAGAGATAGTGACACAAGAAAGGCTTTCTTGTTCAGTTTTCATATTACTGCCGGCCGCAGTATTTTGTTCCCAGGATAATTTATGTTCTTTGATTTGAGTATAACTTATATTTTCTGTTCTGTGTTTTGTACTAAACTTCCTTAAATATGTATACTCTACCAAATGTATACTGTGAAAACGTATTCTCTACCTGTGTAGACCTCAATATCTACATTTTTGGCGAATTACATAAAAAAACATGTACACAAACACTGTAGACATAATGCAGGTTAAAGTTTTATTCTTGGCCGTGCCATTTAGTTGTAAGTTAATAACACGTAACTTACAACTCCATGGTTGTACGAACTCTCTATGAAAACCATGTTTACTGTATTTCAGTACATCTGCGGTCCTTCCCATTTTTCACAATAAAGTTAAATAATGTAAGCATGTTCGTTCGTACAACTGGCCAGTGGTGCATATGCTAATGTAGTAAATAACCACACTTACCAAAACTATCGTGAAGACGAACTCTTACTACAATCGCAAATGCTTGTTGTGTTAAGCATGGTTGGTGAAGACTTTAGGAAGCAACATCCTATGAATGTAAATTACCAACTCCAGTTATACTGGGAGTTCAGTTCCATTCTTAAATCGGGTGGGACAATGTTCGACTTCCAAACAAAGGAATACGTGTACGATTGCAAATCGCTCAGCGTTGATAAATAAGATCAATTGAAGGACTCCAGCTTAATAATAGGCCACAATGTTTCTAAAAATGACATTTTTACATCAAACCGTCTATTGGTATTGTTTTTAGCTTGTTACTTTACCACATCTTGCATTTTCCAGAAAATGACACACAATATCGATAAACACCATTTGTTCAGTTTTATTTAATACTCACCGGAAAAACGGAGTTTCTCACCGGAAAAACTGCTTTCCTTAGCTGTAGGATAGAATTCGCAAAATTAAAGCTCCTTTCCACCAAGATCAAAGAAACAAACTTGTTTTCCCCACACCCAGTGCCGTGGAGCATTTCCTTATGCAGTCTTTTGTCAATACATAATGGTCTTTCAGCCTTTCTAAGATTACCATTCAGCAAAGAGAAGACACAAAATGTAGTACACCTATACCTCGCTATACGACCTAGACACGTTCCGGAAAAGTTAGCCGCAAAAGCGAAAAGCCGTATAACGAATCAATTATTTTTCATTATTGACAGCATTTTTTTTTTTGGCCGTATAACGAAACATTGTGGACCGTAAATCGAAAAAAGTGCCAAAATTAAAAAAGGCCGTTATAGCGAAATCAATGCCATATAAAGAGCAGCCGTATAGCGAGGTATAGGTGTACCAATAAGTTAGTTTGTACAGTACGGTAGGCTTTTTCAGGCCAATAAATAACACAAAATTTATGAAAAATCCCTGATCTGATATGATGACTAAGCCATGCTAAGTGAATCTAGTTAATCGACAAATCCAACATTTTGTGATTAGTTGATGCTTGAACCTCTCCATCAATGCTTCTTCGAGGTTCGGTTTTCAAACACTCCTTTTGTGCATCATGGAAGTCAACTTTTTTGGGTAAACTTTGGTTTTAGGTTGGTGAGGATAGGTTAGGTGAAATATCGTTAACATAAATGGAATATTTTAATGTTGTTGTATTTTCAAACTAACCTAACCTGGTATCCACACCCGTAGCACTAGGTTAGGGTAAGTAAAAAAACAACAACGACGTTGAAATATTCCATTTATGTTAACGATATTTTCCCTCCAACCTAAAACCAAAGTTTACCCTTTTTTTTGTTTAAAATAAGTAAGTCAGTACGCTGAACATGTACATTTTTTTTCCTCACGTGAATGAAATGAGTACAGAGTGAGTACAATTACAATAATTTATTAAATATATGGCAGTGTCAACATGAAAAGTTAATTGATGGCTGGCATACTTGCAGCGATTAATTTATCACAGATCAATGGCAGTGAGACAGATTTATGAATAGAGTAGGGCACCGCTTTTAGGCCTTCCACTAATACAGCAGTTTTTAATCATGTCCATTGTTCAGTATGTTCGTCGGTGCTTGTCCCGCTCTTGGTGGTTTTCAGCACGGCACCCGTCAGTCTTTTATTTAGGCCTAGCTCTGTTGCATACTTAGTATATGATCGTGCAAACATGTTATTTGCCTTTTATAGGCATTCAAATGTTCGGGAACCTGACAAGCCGTATGAGCGGAGCCCTACTGTAGACCTCATCGATAAGGTGACAGCTGCTGCTACTACAGCAACTCGTTTTGCTGATTACTATACAAGAAACATGTTGGAGTTACACATCTTTACCCCACCACATAAATCAATCAAGAACCCATAAAAAAAAAAAACTCCTTATTCTAACAATAAATACAAAAGTGTCCAGTCGTATAAGACTGTCAATTCCTCCAGCATGATGAGTGGGATATACATCTACTTGCAACAACAAAAAAGGCATACAAACAGTAAAGATGAATTTAAAATATATATATAAAAAAAAACACCTTGTAAAAAATAAAAAGAAAGTTGTTTCTTTTACACGTGGGCTTAATAATGGTGTACAAGTGCCAATGCTTTAAAATGTCTTTACTTTGGTTTAGAAAACACAAAACTAAAGTTTGAATAAAAAGTGGGAATTCGCCTTTATATAATACCTAAAAAAAAACAAGTGTGCTGTGGTTGTGACTAAATTCCAAAATTTAGACAAAGGTGCTCCGGGCATCTTTAGCAAGTTGAATCACTGGTGAATTGGTGTGTCAATCATTTGGTTCAAATTAAGTTGTAGCATAACAAAACGGAAACAATGTCATACTTAATCCCTACCACATGACTAATATTTTGAGCAACTGCACTAGCACGGTTATTATTACAGATCAAGCCAAGTCCAGCAGTAATAATGAGACACTGACTGTTGCATTGCTTGGTCACTTTCCTTTTTTTTTCCCTTCAATTACATACATATAAAAATGAAAGGTGTTCGCGTCCACCTCCTAAGGTTTATGCATTAACTTCACAATTGGTCATTGTATTGAAGAGGCAAGGCAACCCGAGGCAAGTGGCTCCTGTAATGGTGATCTCACTAGATAACGATTTGGTTGAACATTTTGAAAACTGCTGGACATTACAACAGACAACTAAACTTGCACAGAGTGAACAGAGGCAAGTCACCCATTGTTATGTCTGCTTTCTTTGAATGGAAAAAAAAAAAAACAAACAAATAAATAAATAACAAACACGACTTTAAAATTTTTACACAATTTACAGTTGTGTATCTTGCAGGCTTACATTTCAATACGCAACACCACCTCACACTTTCATCATCAGGCCACTTTATCTCAAACAAAAGGTTTTGTTTCACAACAGCAGCACAATAAAATAGTTCCGAACATAAAATTAGTTCTGGCCAAAATGTATATAGAGCAAGAGCACCCAAGTGGACATGATGTAGTAAAGAGTAACGAGACAAAACTTTCAATTGAGGAGTTGGGTGGAATAACATGTAGTAACTCAAAAAATGTAAAAGTTAAATCCTGCAACCTGAATAACATTATTAAAACTGAATAAAAAAAGAAATTTTTCAAATAACTTCTCCCACCTTACTGACTGGGTGCAATGTTGATGAAAATCCAACGTTTTGCCTTGTGCCCAAAGGTTTTTTCAAAAGAAAACATGAACAAGAACACAAAAACAAAGGACACCAGCAGCACAGAAAAATGGTTAGAAATGGTTTTTCTGCGCTGCTGGTGTCTTTTCCCTTGAAAAAGTCTTTAAGCACAGAAAGTGGAAACGTTGGGTTTTCATCAATATCGCACCCAGTCAGTAAGGTAGGAGAAGTTATTTGCAAAAATTCTCTTCTTTTATTCAGTTTTAATAATCAAAAAATGTAGTTTTGAGAAAAATAAAAAAACAAAAACTTCTGGCACCTTCAAATTGAAGATCAAAAAAAAAATCCTGTCAACTGTATATTTATAGAAAGAAATAAACAGCTTTTGCAAAAAAAATTTGTTAACTTTAGTTGACAAACTTCAAGTTACAGGCTAGTTTAAAAACGCAATTACACCGTTATTCCAAATATCGTGCTAATTTATAAATGCATTTATGCTGTTTTTCCAAATATCAGTATCTTTTTCCATTGTTTTGGAAATGAAGCGACAAAAAGACAAAAATGACAAAAAAATTTAGATTTACAATAATCACGTTCCATAGTCTTGCTTTAAAAAAGTCCTAAGGAGCAAATTATAGGCAACTCAGTGTCTTTATGCTATAGACTGGTCTAAAATAATTCAACATATGCTTTTTTAAGGAATAACAACGTAAGTGGATTTCCACTGGTTCTTCACCCCACTCCTCAATTACAAGTGAACTTAACAATAAAACAGCACAGTATTTCTTCAACTGAGGTTTGCTACCACCTCCCCAATCAGCAATCTAGAAATTAACAACATTAATAGACCTCAAGGTACCTCCAGGAAGCAATGCAGTGCCAAACTACTGTAGGCACATAATGTTTTCAATTCAAACGATGCTAGAGTTCTAATTCAACAATCAGAGGCCCTCAATAACTTACTGAAGGTTTCTGATGGTCATAAGCGTTGATTCATCTTTGTCTTTCAATTTAATTTTAAAATAATGTAAATATAAAACCTTTCATTTGGATAAAGAACTAATGATGAAACACTGCATGATATATCATCTTGAAAAATGTTTTTGATTTTTTCAAATTTTTTTTTTTATAGCTAAGTTAGGTGGTTTCACAACAAGAATTTTGATTTTTCTTTTTTCAACTCAACTCTCACATGATTAATAACATTCTAAACATGTCAAATATATAAGAAAACTTTTCAGCTATTTCAAAGACCTTCGCAAATGTAGACAAATTCTAAAGAATATGAAATCCCAAAAACAGTCCTCACGTCCAACTTCAACTAACCAATATGTAGCATATGACCCATATCCAGCTAGCCCACTGCATAGTAGGAGTACCAAAACCTTATTTACAACCACCATAGAGGCTACTTAAAACAATGACATTGACAACAGTGCATATGTAATCCAGCTACCATTAAACTAAACCATTAAAAAAAGAACCCCCAATGTATCACAAGTAATGTACTCAATTTCAGGTTCATACAGCAGTGTTGAATCAGGAAACCTGTTCACACCTCGTCTCCTGCCACTAGTCAAATGGAGTTCCTCTTTAGTCCCTACTTTCTCCAAGGTATTTTAAGATGAGTAAGGATACAAAGCGAAGAGTGTGCTCGATCCCTGATTGGTGCTCGGATCGTATTTGATTTAGCGCTGCTTTATAAAGGTGAAGTTCAGTAGAAGTTCCTATAAGCTCACTTCCAGAGAAGAGAAAACTGCCCGATTTTGCTTCAGTAAACCAAAGCACACGTTTCATGGAATAGACTTCATCGATATAACGTTGCCTTATAAATAAGTTATAGTGTGTTCTGTACGTACAGATTACCTCAACATGATCAATAACAATCTTGAATTACTAGTGTAGCACAAACTGTTAATCATGAGCTTAATATTTTTATATTTGTACGACATATATCTCACCTATTTCATAAATTTCAGACTTAACACATAGAGCTAGTGTGGTCATCATTGCAAAGTTAATGGCTATTTAAACAGCGCAGGACGATGAGGTAGAGAGTCAGTTGCTCAAAATACGAAAAAATGTTTGTTTGTTTTTCCTCCAAAACATTGGAATTAGTTTAGGAAGAGTAATTTCCATTCATTCTTGGGGGGGGAGGAAACAAATAACCAAATTTAGTTAACTAAAATGTCTTTAAAGTAAAAGGAATTAACAAGGCCGCTTCAATTGAAAAGTCTCCGATTATCATGGGAATAGCATTTTAAAATCTGAAGAATTATTTTTCAAAATGTGAAAATGGCTAGTGTGTAAGTGGAGGGCTGAAATAAACGTATGTGTATCATCATTTAGGCACAGCTTGGTCAATAGCTAACCAATAGTAGAAAACAAACACCACCAAAAACATGGCACCGCACTACCCTGACAGAGCTGAACTAAATGTGATGAACGCATTTCAAAATAAAGCAAAAGGATCTAACCCTAAGGTATGGGAAAGTTCAAACATACAGTATTCACGAGTCAGTAAGTTTTCAGGTGTCTAAATTTTGCAATTATATCAACTGGTTAGAACCAAAACTTAAGGTGTCGTAAAGTGTCTGCTTATAACAAGGCTGGTAAGTAACCTCTAACAATGAAGCTATGCTTTGTCAAGTTTATATAATTGTCAGTGCTGGATTCAGTAGAGTAGAATCCCTTTCTAGCAAGCGCCTTCCAAAATGTTCAACCTGGCAAAATAGAAACTTCTCACGTGATACTTCAGACTCAAATGTGTATTCTGCATTCTTACACGAGTATTGTTTCGTTTACCTCACCAATGATCATTATCTATGCCTTGGCAACTGTATTGGTTCTCTCTGTGAAAGCAGTTCATTCAAGTATTTTACAACTTATCATGGTTTTAGCAACCTTGTCACAACCACTGTGCTGCTCGGTACTCAAAATTAATTGTACTAAACTTCTTTATATCACCAGAATAATGTTAGCGTTCACTTCTGATACAATTACACTCTGTATCAGCCAACAGAAAGAATCGGCATTACCTTCACTCCTCCCATTTCACATGTTTTTGTTTTGTATCTTTGTTATTTTTCTTCCTAACAATGCTTAATACAGGTGCTCCAGTACATTCATGGCTAGTGTTCAGTTAGCTTCAGTTTGGCACTTGGTCGTGATGTTCCCAATTTTGAGTCCTTTAAGTCATGAAATGAGGATGAACTAAATAAACAAAACAAAAAAAAAAATCAGTTAGCTTTATAAAGTTCTCCAAACTGAATATACTGTTACATTTTAGATCGTCATAAAAAAACTTCATCGCACTGAATATTTCAGAAAAAGAAACAATAGATACATTAAAGATATAACAATCAAATTCACAGAAATTAAAAATTTGAAAAAGAAAGTGAAAGTTCTGACACTAACCACCTAACTCGACTACACTTTACTCAACGTTGGCCTTTAGGCATCCATTTATAGTGTCAGGATGTAAAATGTAAGCAATGTAAAATGTTGGGGCCAATTTCATAACACTTAAATGAAGACCATTTTGGGTGAGAATGAGCTAAGGGTGGCATGGTTAACCTTGTCCTCAATGTGACGAATATTAGTTTACCATATTTTGACTCGGACAATTAATGGTAACAAAACATCAACTCAATAATGCAGCATAAGCACAGAGTAGAAACAAACTGTTTTCCAAACATTGTTTCATTTCGGAGCTAACTTATATAATAAATCTTTAAGCTCTTTCCAATGAGCTTAGGCCCATCAAGAAGTAGACAACGCAGAGTTGACTTCATGATGAGTATAACAACACTATTTGGAAAGTAGGCATAACAAGCTATTGACTCCATAGCAAAAATAACAACACTATCTGGAAAGCTAGATGTTGTTATTTTAGAAGTGAAGCAAGCTAGCACTCACTACGAGAAATTTCTTTCATTAAAGGAATGAAAAACAAAAGGAATCATGCAAAGAAATTGCCAACCCCTTCAATCACATGCAAAACTACTCACACTTCCACCTTGCAAGATGGTAGTTTGAACATGGTGAATTTATGCTACAAATGACACAAGAAATTACGCCTATAAATAAAAAATATATATATATAAGATAATCTTATCTCACCTGTGGATCGAGAACATTTAGACGAAGCAGAACAGCCATTAGGATGTCCCATCGTGAAGTCTAAGCAAGGGCCGTTAGTGTGTTGTTCTCCCAGGTACAAATGTGATGACTCCATGTCGCTTTGCATTGGCCGCAATGCAAGCGAAGCCATAGGATGAGGCAGATTGCCCAACGGTGGAATCGGTGGCATTGACAACGACGAAGACATGGTGCTCCCAGTTGCCAAATTGGAAAGTGAAGTGACGGAACTTCTTCTGTTGCCGCCTTGCTGCATGCTAGCAGGCAGACAGTCCAATGGGGGAGGGTGGCAGTGACGAGGCAATGGTGCCAATGGTGCAGATAAAGTTGCGTGAGGAAGGTTTCCATTGGACTGAGAGCGAAGATTCGGAGGTGGAACTGTGACATCAGGTAAAGAAATCACCGATGTGGGAACGGATACACTGTGAATTCCCACTTGGGAAAGAGAAGGGCGAGGAGGCGGCGGCACCGTTGCACTAGGCGGCGGCACGTTGAAATTGGGCGGTGGGATAGACAAGTTAGGCAACGATGGCATCAGAGACACACCCGGCCCATTGGTTGGCATTGCATTTGATGCAATTCCAGGAACTAGGCTAGCCCTTAAAGACTCAATGGGAGACGGAACAGTATTGGTAGTCATTGATGACATGGATGCAGCAGCAGCAGCAGCAGCAGTGGGTCCTCCGACAGATCCGATGCAACCCAACTGAGTCATCTGAGGAGAAACGGCTCCAATGTACGACGTATTGGACATGATTGGTGTGATAACGTTAGTTGGATTGCTCGTGACGACCATCGGAGCATTTTTAGTGGTCAGAGTGTGAGAAATGTTTGAGGGGGTTTGATGAGACGAGGTTGTAGAGCGCAACTGTTGAGAAGGTACATCTAACATGTTAGAACCAACCGTTCCATATGGCACGTTACCACCGAGATTAAATTTGGAGCTGGCGTCGTGGCCCGCTTGTTTTGTATCACAAGTATTTGCTTGGTTCCAATCCCAATCTTTCCCTTTAGGCTTGTACTTTCCAAATTTGTTGTTGGAACACGACGGCCAATTACGGTCCTTCTGGAAGTATTTCTTCTTGAAATGACACTCAAACTTGGATTTGTAATTATCAAAGCGTTTCTCTCGATCATCAGACGTTGACAACGAACTGCAACTCTTCTGAGAAGAAGAGTTATCTTGATGAGGGCTGCGACTGCGACGGAATTCTTCATAATTGTCCATGTTACTACTACGGCTGTATGGAGAATAAGGAGGGGTGCTGGGTCCTCGACGCGACGGTGGTAACGGCGTTTGTGGCGTAGGAGGACGATCTGGTGAAGGAGTACGGGGCGGTGTGTCAGGTGGCGTTCGAGGGCCTTTACGACAAAGACCTCGCTCGGCAGAATTGCTCGCTTGATCATCCGAAGCACTCGAGCTGGAAGGTCCATCTTTGCACGAGTCACCCCCTGACAACTTCGTGCTCGTATGAATCACTTTAAATTTTATCGACAACGTGCTATCTCTGTAATGGTTCATTCGATCTTTATGAACCACCGAATCAACTATCCATTGCTTGCGTACAGCTCGGTTGTCCACTTTCCCATAATCCTTTTTGTGATACGAATCACTTCCGCGAATCCCTTTTTTCTTGATTTCCTTACTTCGATCAATTTCCGTCGATGCAAAAGCCACAAGCTTATCAAAACCGCTGCTAATCTTCGCTTGCCAGTGTCGGTTGGGAGATTCTTCAAGCTGTTTTTCTTGCACAACACCGCATCCTACAAACAAATATATTAAACACAGTAACATATAAGAACGACGGTGAAAATAAGGTTGGAAAAAAAAACAAACTTCACCTACCACTCCAATTAAAAATTCCAGTTTAAAAAAAGAAAACAAATGTGTTCCCACCTACTTGTCCACCAATGCAAAAACTCACGAGGTCGTGCCAACGCACTGACATAGCTTACATAGCAGGCCTAATTGTTCAATATGAATCTAACAGTCAGACTTGATGGAGTAGAGTAGACAGTTGCATAGGTGGCTTATACTAGTATGGTACCAGTATAGGAATAAATCCAGCAAAGAAGTGCCGAGGCATTAGCAATCTGCCAGAAGAACAAAGTCAAGCAATGATTTGTGACGTATAGCAAACAAAAGTTTTTTAAATTTTACAAACTTTATTTTATATCTTTTAAAAAAACATTATCCAAATGACTACCATTTTTAAACAATAAATGCAATTCATTGACTGATTGGCTGTTCCAATGCTGATGCTGAAAAACCATAAAACAGCCGACGAAATATGAAAAAATATTCTACAACATTCTCGGTCTATCTCACAGACCACCCTTATGACCACCAGCCACAAACATCCATGTTAAAGGCAATTGTGCAACTATTTGGCCCTGGTGATCTTCGCAGTCCGATACATATAAACAATATTTCAGAGAAACAATACAAATTAAATACACTAATACTGTGTGACAGTCACTTGCTTCACCCCTTAGCACTGTGAAGCAACATCAAAACGTCTGATTTTATTTAGCTTATCACAAGCATAGCCATCATGGTACCTATTAATTTTTTTTCATCTTTTGACCAGAGACCATATAGCATAACCACAGCTATCCACTGCCATAATAAGAAAACAATTTAAATTGTGTAATTTCAGTTACAAGGCTTGTTCTTAACTGTCACCCTTTAACCATCTTTTTTCAGTGCTATGAAATTTGAGTGAGGCATCACAAGTTGCTGTTCCCCAGCTCACTTCAAGTGGCAGATATAGTAATTCCACGAACGCATTCACACTGACAAGTAGGTGTTCTGATGAGTGTACCATGTCAGTAAACAAGCTGATGAAACTATCTCAGGGTTGTCAAGTTATTAACCCACCCCTGCTCCTACTCAGCACCAACAGGGTATGATTTATTACTTTGAGGCATGTGCGTACTTTCATAAAGAAGTGTCATAGTAATCATACATAACTGACTTGCTCTAAATGATTGTGTGTACTCACGCATGGAGAGATACCTAAATATGTACATTCATGTAGTGCATCTTTTCCAGGTTAGGCTGGAAAAGATCAATTAATCACCATTGTCTTAAGGCCATACAGCCCAATCAATGTTACTGTGATTTCACATGGTGATTTGAACATTGACCATGTCATACTCTTTTACCTCAACAACATTTAGAATACTGTAGTAATTTATTATTATTTTGAAGCCAATCTCTATTTTGCAAATTATAATTATCAAGTGAAATAAGCTTTCTTTGAAGTCTCATCAGTTGGGACACCACACATTCAAATAGAACAAGCCAGGACTCAAAGGGATCTGGCATTGCGATTATGCCTAAGTTACTAACCACAACGTGTATAAAATAATTTGAATTTTTGTTATCATTCCAGGGCATTTGCCAATTAAATTAAAATCAGCTCAGATCCCCTTTTCGACACTTACACCTGCTGTGGTAAAAAAAAAAATATGCTTATGACATGTATTTATCTACATAGCATTAGGTCAATGCAAATAATCCCAAAGCACATACAGAACACAAGGTTTGTTAAACTGATGAACTGTTGTTGAAAAAGTAATTCCAATACATTATACTTAAAATTTGATAAAACAAGACATGGCAATGTTTATTATTTGCATCCCAAAGCTTACACTACATGCATGCATAAGGTAGAAAAAAAAAAGACAAACAGTATTACTGTATCATGCAACGGAAATTTCACGTTTCCCTTTCATGTAAGTGACATTTCAATCCAAATGGGAGAATGAATTAAAAAACAATTCAACCAGTGTTACCCCAGCACTAATCCTATTTTTTTTCCATCATTATCAAAACCTAAACCTATTTATAGCAGAAAAATAGGGCTACTACAAGTTACTCCATAAGATGTTAACAATAGTCAACCACCACCCACCGTGAAGCATTAACAAATACAAACTTGTTGTCTCCTGCGGAACCATCTGTTTTATTATTTTGAAAATAAGAACAGTTACAGATGCTAGCGACCAAACCTAATAGAACAAGCAAGACAGTAATGAGAATAAAAAGAAGTCTCTACCTGATGGCTTGGATGAAACTTTACGTAGCTCTTTGCTGCTGGATTTTGGATTTGCTGCAGCTTTTTGATGAGTGGAACTAGTAGCAACACTAGAAGTGGTGGCGTCAGTACCAGCAGTAGTAATAGTAGTAGTGGTGGTTGTAGTAATAGTAGTGGTAGTAGTAGTAGACATAGTCGTGGTGGTGGTGGTGGAGATAGTGGTGGTAGACGTAGTTGTTGCTGCTGTTGCTGCAATGATGGCAGTGGTGGCGGCGTTCGCTTCGAAAGATGATTTTTCCATCGACGAAACGACACTGAACGCAAGGGGGCTTGCGGCAGTTTTAACGACAAACGCGGCAGGAAGACCTTCCAAATGCTTGCCGATGTCAGCATTGTCTGAATTTTTTTTTATCACGGACGAATTGGCATGTAAAGGAGAATACCTTCGCTTTGGTTTTTTGTGCTTTCCCTCTTCGAGACGAAGGCTTTCAGCCTTAGCTGCAGATGCCAAAAGGCTTCCAAGGTTGAGCACAAGTCCGTTGTTGGCCTTTGGCTGCTTCAAGTGTGTACTGTTGGATAGAGGCGGGACCTCTGTTTTGATATCTCTCTTGACTGTGTCCTCGGGCTTCGTCGGCGACGTTTCCACGGCATCCACCGAAATAGCCGACGAGCGGGTTTGCTGACAAGACATTGTAGAATGCGTGCCAGCATCAACATGGCAATCATCTTTGCCAACACCTAAAACTTCATTTTTGGCAGAACTAACGCAAGTCTTTGTGGTGGTGGAGTTAAGAAGAGGCGTTGCAACGTAGTTGTAGCTGGCAGTGGTAGGATTGATAAGCAATTGACTGCCATGAACAGAGGACCCGCTCTCCGTACTATTCGGCCGGCTGATTGGAGAGTACACCCCTCTTATAAGTGGACTAGGTGAGCGCCTCAAAGACAATTTCTGCACTTCCGGATACGCGGCAGCGCCTTCTGCTGGGGAGTCGACGTTGCGAATACTGGCAGAATAAGAATTTCCCTGAGTTTCATCTCGAGGACTCATGAGAACAGCCGAACCGTTTCTCAACGATATCCGCACAGGCAAGGAAGCCTTGGGTTGCAAAGACGACAGCACTTCTTTCCTTTCGACCAACTTTTCAGGAAGCATGCTCATGTTGACCGTAGCGTTGATCAAATTCTGACTCGTTATCTCCAACGTTTTTTCAACTTCCTCCCCAACCAGGTCTCCAACTGTGCACACCTGTTGCCAGCCAGGTTCACTGTTAGGAATACTAGAAAATGCACAAGTAGACATTTTGGCATTGCTTTCCATCTTCATCCGATAGTTTGAATTGGCAATGGGCTTGGGAACCATTTCATCCGAGTTATCGTTCAAAGCATTGGTTATGATGCTTTTGATGCGATCTTCTATATTTAGAACTTTGGGTGGGCTTTGGCTGTATTGGTTGTCATTCATTGATCTGACATCTTCACTTTTAGTTGGCATTTCATTTCTGCTACTTAGTGACATCTTATTGTATTCCCTCCCTGAAGGGAAATTAATTGGACTTGTTGGGTCTCTCTCAACTTTAGAAACCTAAAAAAACAAAAACAACAACCAAATGTTTCAACCACTAAGCAAGTCGTAGAAGCTAAAACGCACGATAGCTAGCAAAGCTCCAAAATCACTACCTGCATTGCACTACTGCCTAAAGATGATACTGTTTTGCTATCCGCTAAAGCTTCCATTTGTTTTGCCAGTATAATCCGTCCCTGTTCGGATTCCAAATTGGTTACATGGGTCTGAAGAGACGCTGCTTGAGCTTGAAGTTCTTTGTGTCTCATTACAATTTCTTTGGCCTGTTAAAAAAAAGGAAAAGAGTGACAACAACTTTTCACACACATTCCTGCTAAGTTAAAGAGCTTTATAAAACCTTACTTTGGTTAAGAGGTCAGCAGGCGTATTGGCTTGAATTCCCAGCTCGTTCATTCGAATCCTAAGCAAAGTGACACTCTCGTCGAGCAGATATCTGATCTGCTTTTCCAAGTGCATCACTCTACTCGTGAGTTTGCTGTTTTTATCCTATTACAAAGTAAAGAAAATATGAATCCACAACAAACGTTTTGACAAAAAAAACACACAAACAATTACGGATTACGGTTAATATGGAACCATCAATTAACCAAAGGCAGTTGACTTTGAACAAATCTTGAAGAAACAATTTATTTGAACTCGGATAAGGTCAACTGCCTTAATTGGTAGGCTGCTAAAATAAGCCAAATTGATTTATCCTATGGTCATTGATAACCAGAATCCATAGTCCAGAGTGAAATAAATTTGTGAACATCAGCAAATCAGTGAGTCAGCTTGAAATACTGCCAATCGGGGTCATGAAATAGCTGCATTTATTCTTCCTGACCGATAATGAATTAACACAAGCACACAAAAAGACGTGCCACCAATCAAGTTTAAGGTTCCTTGGTGAGGTGTATTTTTATGAAATTGCAAATTTAATGTGTCAATGCTTCCAATGCATCTCCCTCAATCTTTAATCCAGCAGCTTTTCCATGTCCCTAAACCACAGGTGTTTGAAAGCAGTTCTTGGATAATTCTTCAAGTACCTTTTCTTGCTCAACCTCTTCTTTTAACTCTTCCTTGTAATGAGACGATTTCATGTGATTAAGAAACTGCAAAATCTGCATCTTGTAAACATCAAGGAGCCTCTGCAACCCAAACGATCTCGTCATTTCAACAGGAGTTGTAGCAACTCCTCCAAGGGAAGAACAGGCAGTCACACTGCTAAGCTTCTGATCAACACACCCCGGGGCTGGCTGAGGATGGCAAAGCACTGAGAACAAAAATACAAAGTAAACATGACACTCAATTTACTGAAAGAAAAACATGAAACTATCACTAGGCCACGCAATGATGCGCGCGCTTTAGGTTTTTGTATCAAAAGTTGAGGAAACCCAAATCTTTAATCTTAAATCAAAATTCATTAAGGTTAAACGCCCACTACTCTCTAACACTCTGGTTTCCCAAACACAAGCGTCTCACAGTCAAATTTGCACCCCTGTTTGCGCATGCGCGTGAACACTGTTCCTCCGTCTGCACATGCGCTTGGACTTGAGCTTTTTCAAGATACCACTGCTTTGCTGAGGAAGGAGTACTTGAGATAAACTCAAAATCTTTTACTATATTTCGGATTGGGGGAGGGGTTTCAGTTGTCTACCATCCTAGTCTTTAACGCCGATTGCAAAATTTGGGTTTTTGCTTTTCTTAGTAGACGCTGCTACTACTACAGTTATGAACCTATTCTATGCAATTAAAAGCAAACTAAAATACAATTTGTGTTCCAAGACACATTAACATAGTCTCACATCATTAATATCGGCTGCACGTAAAATGGCAGTGGACATTTTATAGTTCCACCACCACCAATTGGTAACACATTATGGACATTCATTGTCTGTATAAACTCTTCTTTGCGTCGAACAGTGTTGCATAAACAACACGTGTTGTCCACTATTTCACTCATGTAGATATAACCCGAACAGCGCAGGTTTTTACACAAAAGACAACTATGCTTTCTCTTTCGGTATAGTGTGTATTCTCATGGCACACCTTGTATAGAGCCGTTAGTTTGTCGAGTACTCCTTCCTCAGCAAAGCAGTGGTGTTTTGACAAAGTTAAAGTTAACGCACATGCGCAAATGGAGGTACAAATTCGACTGTTCTCAAACTGTGGGTTGCAGCAAGCCCCGACCATCAGGGAAATTACAAATAGCATTTATATAGCCAGTTATATTTTGTTGCAATTATTTTTTTAAAGAAATATCACCACAAAGATTTAATTTAACACTTAATTAATTTAAATGTGGTTACACTGCAATAGTTTAGTTTGCAACACTCATTTGCTTCTACCGTATTTTCATGAATAAACAAGATTATATTAAAAACTTTGTTTTTTAAGGACAACCTT
This sequence comes from Cryptops parisi, assembly GCA_034695005.1. Lineage (NCBI taxonomy): Eukaryota > Metazoa > Arthropoda > Chilopoda > Scolopendromorpha > Cryptopidae > Cryptops > Cryptops parisi. The sequence continues at coordinate 4,012 of JAQIWH010002720.1, read as the reverse complement.
TTATTCATTGTAAATGAATAAAAGGTAGAGCCAGAAACAATAAGCTTTAGGTTTCAGTTTTAATTCGCAGTTTCAGTATTTCAGCTTTTAATTTTCAAAAAATGGTGTTTCTTTTTCTATTAAAATATCAAATTAAATTTGTGTATAATGAAATTAATTTTAATAGAATAACAGAAAAATAGAAAAAAGTCTATAGTAGCACATTAAATGTTAAATATTGATTTATATTTCGGATCATTAATCACGCTATTCAGTGTTTATCGCTAGCCCATAAAATGATGATTTTATGTACATATTTCGATTTAAAGTTATTTATTTCACAAACAGCTGGCCATAACAGCGTCATCCGGGTCATTGAAAGTATCCAAAAAAAGCGAAAATGAGAAAACAAAATACCTATATTGCTACACATAAAAGTAATTTTAAAAAAAAAAATTGAATAAATAATACGTATGGGTGAAAGATATGAAAGAAATTATTTAAAATGATTTGTAACAATTTGATTAAAATAAAATAAAAGACAAATTGAGGAAATAGAGAACAAAACAAAGTAAATAAAGGTAAAAGGCACCACTGTGAAATAAAAGACTGCTCTTTAGACTAAAGGACTACCCTTTAGAATAAAGAACGTATGATCACTGTAGTCATCATTCACGGACAACTTCTCTACTGTTGAAAAGCTGTCATTTCAGATGTCTTTTGAGTGTTGGAAACAAGTGAAAGTCTTTCCAATCAGGCGAGTATGAACCTCTTGCAGAACTTGAGGGTCACAATTGCCAAAATCGCCCTGGAAAAGTAGATCATGGCGTGATCTTCCACCGAGATCAAGTCAATTCCTGTAACACTGCCCGCACGTCGTTGCAAAACAACCAGAACAACCTTTGCCTACAGACCGGATTTGACATCGTCAAACTTTCACTTATTTCAACCACTAAAAGGACATCTGAAAGGATAGTGTTTTAACAGTGACTATGCCATCTGATACTGTCAATGAAAAATGTGATGATAATTGACGACTGTCCTTCATAGAAATCTATTGTCTGCGGTCTGTCTCCACCCACCCAAAATATTTTTATTAATGTTGAAAACATTTAAGCGATCGACCCCCGAAAAAGAATTGCAAAATTGGGCTAGAGAAAAAAGCGAATGTCTCAAAAAACGCGTGCCTGGTTTGTGGGAAAGTAGGAAAGTTAATATTCTTTGTGAGGTCATCATACATGGGACCAGAATAATTGTCAATAAACAGCTGAGATGTTTTTAACATAACCATGAGAGTACTAGTTGGACTAGATTTTTATTTTTCTAACAACAAATCTGGCCATATGATATAACTAACAATGCCCCCACGGTTTCGCCCGCGCACTATTCTGGAACCACAGCTGACACCTGAATGATTTTTTCATTAATTTCATTAATTTTTTTCATGATACATAAACAAATTCGAGTAAAAATTTTTTGAATATTCTTCCCAGATAACTGATAAATTATTAATTTACAGAAATCTTCTCATGGTTATCCAGAACGGTTATATCCTTGAATAAAGTCGATTTCATGAGCCATATGACAAAAAAAAACAACTTAGAAATCGGTTCAGTAGTTCTCGAAATCTTGCGTGACAATGTTAGAAGGTAAAAAGCCATTTGCCTATTATATACAGTATATAGGATAGGAGATGTAAAGGAAAAGACATGGCGTCTAATTTATATTCACAATAGCTGGGCAATGATATGAATTGTTCACAATAAAATTTTAACTGACTTGAATGAATTCCTTTTGAAAAATATTATGAATTTTTCAAAATAAGTTTTGCCAATACTGCCAACAGTCTCGTGGCATTGTTGTTTTCGTGTTTCAAAATATATACCGAATAATGAAAAAAAAATCCATAAAATTATTTTGATGATGTTTTTTTTTTGTGTGTAGAGAAAATAGGATATATTTTAGATCTGAAAATTTGTGATAACTTATTTCAACCCAGCGTGATTTGATACCTTTTTCCCGCGTTCATTTCTAAACATTTGGCAGCAATGGCCCTATATAGTAATTTGATGCCTATCAAAGAAGTCTACTATGGTCTTTATCCGGATGCTCCAAATCCTTTTTTTTACAAGTGGAACTACAAAACAGACTTTGGTAAATAATAATAATAATGATTTGAAATACTTAATTATAAGTTCTTTAATGATTTGGCGGACTTATCTTGCACCTGGTTTTTGACTGCACAAAACCTGTAAGATGAGTTCATAAATTATGCATTAATGGTCAAATTTCTGTGACCATATTTGTGTTTAATAGCTATGTCTCTCATTTAATCATTGTTGACACAATTCTGAACAATGCATTATGTTTGCATTAAAGCAGGCACATGTAGAATATAAACCTACTGTTGTGATATCATGCCATGTTATTTATTCTACTTGTAAATTGATATAATTAACTATATTATATGTATTGTCGGTACTTTTAGATTATACGCCCCACCTCTCTAGTACTACTACTCTCTAGTATTACTACTACAGTACTTAGTATTGCTACTTGCTTATGATTGGTTATGAGTTTATTTTGCAGGTTAGGTTGGGGAAAACAAATAAATCATACATGTTATACGTTGTTTTTTTCTCTAACTTAACCTAAAAAATAAACCCATAATCAAATACAAGCAAGTAGCAACACAAGAGAGGTGGGGCGTCTAATCGAAAAGTACCGTATTGTCATTGTTTGCTTTATTTATTCTGACATAAGGTAAAAAATTTATGTATTTTCTTTTTTCTCGTCCTGACAAGTTTCAGACTCGAACACCATTCCAATAAATACCATAATCAATGTTCATCAATCATTAAATATAATGTCCCAAAGGTTAACTGGAAGTTTTAAACTCTAATAGGTCTTAACATTTCTTAAAAGTTCTATTTTTTTTGTTGTAAATTGTTCATAGAAAATTTTGCAACATTAATCACGGTACTTTATTTCTCATTCTGAAAAAAGTATATGTTTACAATATAAGCTGATTACACTGATACACTGATTACAGCAGTGAATGAAGTATGTCAAACCACTGGTAAACATTGCATGTAATTAATAGTTAATTAGTCGAAAAACTCATGTTTTGCACAATCAACCCATCACGTTCGAGAGTGCATTTGCTAGTTTACTTATTCGTTATTAATAAAGTCTATACGTTGGGGTTTAAACAGTCAGACACTCATTTGGAGTTTAATGTGCCACGAAAAAGATGTAATTTTTAGACATATTCGTCATAAAATTTCAGGTGAAACCGCCCCTCCCTCCCCAGAAGTCGGTTCTAAATCCGCCACTGGTAAAATCCCTCCATGTTTCAGATCCATCAGTAGCCTATCTTATATTCGTGTTTTTTTCTTCTCGTTTTTAATTAACTATTAAATTACAATATTTGATAAAATTATAAAACAGCTGTATATCTGTTAACAATTACGGGATTGTTGACAGATTGTTTTAACTCCTGTTGAGCATGGCAACATCTGCTTTCCCCGTGGATGTCATTGTTTATCTTCACGTTTTTATGGTAAACCCCATGTATTTAAAACATCTCGTGTATCTTCTCGTACATGCAAAGGAAATTATACAGGATTTTTACATCGTAAATGATCTAATTTTATCGTATTCTCACGAAGTAAGAAATAGAGATGTAGTCTGTTTATAAATTTCAGTCATATACGGTACTGTAGCACAGCGGTTCTCAAACTTCTTTTGTCGGGGACCCCTCAATACTCTTATATCTAAAATATTATACAATTTTGAGAAACCCTCCTAACAAATATTTTTATATATGAGTGGAATAGGGTAAATTATATCTATCGATGTTTTTTACCGTGTTAGAAATCCAAGCAGAAAATTTCGAAACATTGATACATCCTGAAATTTTTTAAAATGAACTATGGATATGTTTTCTTTTATATAGAAACTTGTTCAGTTTTTTATTTATTTATTAATTTATATATAATAAAAACAAAATGGCAAATACCTACAAAAAACG
>JAQIWH010002719.1:0-23098 GCA_034695005.1 Cryptops parisi | reverse complement strand
TTATCTGTCATATCTCATATTGCTGTCGCAATATTCGTTACAGTTATTTATTCATTCAACTCAATATTCGTTACAGTAGAGTATTTATTTTTTATGTCGTTTCGTTTTGTTTCGGTTGTTTCTATAGAAACATAACTGGTGAGGAGGAAGAGGAGCAGGAGGATCTTTGTATTTTATAACAATTAGATACCGGTATGTTATCAGCAATGTATAGAATCCAGGCATTCTATAAAATGCCTAGGCATCATCAGCAGACGATGATAAGGCGAACATTTGTTGAAATACTGTAATAGTGTAGCGAGTAACATATAAACATATAATGAAACATTTTGGCAAAAAATTAATTGTATAACATGCCTAGCCTTTTTTTTTGGCAAAGTATAAAATAACAACTGTACAAAATGTGTTTAGGTTAGTTAACAACATTTTCTCTATTAAAATACAACAAAAAAACCCAACTAAATTTGAACTCATTGCATAACGTAAATATACAGTATCCCATATGCTAATTTCATACAATGTCAAAAGAAGTTGGGTTTTCGATTGGATTTTATACATTGCTAGCAATACAAAGATCAGGGAAAGAAAATCGAATCATATTATATTTTTTGCCACAAATATTTCAGCTGCTGCTGTTGGTTGCACAGAGGCTAAAATCAATAACAAATTCCTATGACAAAAGAAAAAGCCGATAGAAAAATAAAAAGGATGACATGGAGAGGAGGGCAAGATGATACAAAAATCCGATGACACCAACACAGGAAAAGTCATCACAGTGTGAATAAAATCTGACTTCCGTAAACATGTGTAAGAAATTGATTTTCACATCAATTGGCTTTAGAGGAGTTTTCGTTGTTAGAACTGATTGGAGAAAAAAAAATATATGATTACATAAAAAAACAAAAACCTATTCTTTTTATTATCATTTGATAAGATAGCTCTGATTTATTGATGCAAATTAATGATTTTTTTGTTGTTGATGGAGAAACGAAATAGCAATTAACTTGTCAAAAAAATGTAGAATCAATGAAGAAAATTGAGGTTAATCGTGTTATTTATGTGACCAACTTCGTCGACTACTGTACTTGTTCAGAAACAAAAACATGTTCGTGAAAAGGATACGAAAGTAACAAAAAAAAAATAAAACGAAAAATAATTAAATGTATCACATGGTCCTGATAGGACAACATGTATGACCACATACGCTGCCACATCAACGACAAAGTTTAATCTCGTTTATTCAATCTTCATATTACTCAACAACATGCCAGCTGAGCCAATTATTAATGTTGTTACGGTGCTGAAAAAGCGTATAATCGAATATCGGCACATTTGGAGACATAAATCACAACCGTTCAATCAAAATCAACTCGTCCCCTGCTGTTGAAGAACAATAACAGCCGCATTTTCAACCAATTGCTGTACTGTACTCGTGAACATTCAATTTAGATGTTTGGGAAGCGCAATCAAATGTTGGCATACACTACATTCCAACATAGGAACCGAACGTTATCAGTCTTAATCGAGCCAATATCACAAACGAGATGTCATTCCAGCTTGAAACATTCCATGGCATAAGTACAAGCTGTATACAAGTGAATTGCATACACATGTTCGACTTCAAAGGAAACGCAGAAATGAGTTACACAAGACAAAAAAACCAAAACGGAGAAAAAAAAATGTTGAATGTAACCGCAAAGTGAACTAAATAAAAGCCTTTATAAAAGAACAATTCGATACATTTCATTTCTGACTGTATGCTATTTCAGTATACAATAACAGCTGTTATCCACAAATTTGCCTAAAACTGTAGTTAACGTTAACAGTTATAGGAAGACCAAGCTTCAATACAGAATAAGCAGTCATGGGGAAAATAATAACAAACAGCCTACATTAAAAATGCTTTTTAAGAATACACTTTATACATAATTTCGCTTTATGCGACTTTAGATTTAAGCGATCTTTGAGTAATTCGATATTCCTTGTTTGAGCAATTTCATTTTCGATTCGATATATGCGGTTTTTTACATTGGACTTGTGCAGTTTTTGATTTATGCGATTTTTGGTCCATTATACAGTATACACTATCATACACGTCTATTAGATAGCAATATACGTTCAATACCCAGCTCATTCACTCAAGTGAAGCCAATATAAAACTTGTAATAAAAACAGCATCAAGGCCTCCTGACACATGCAATTTTTGGTGTGACAATTCGAGCAATTTGTGGACAAATGGGACGTCAGTTTCTTGCCCAACCAATAAAAACTGGTTGGCAGCAAGCTGAAGCCAACAAAACAGAAAATACGCCGTACCTAAAATTGCTTCTCAGGAGTCCTTTAAAAAACTTTTTAACTTTTAATTCTGAGTGTCTCAATTCATATATGTATTGTAGTATTATTTCTGTTTTTGACGAATTTATGAAATTAAAAAATTCTACAAATCAAAAAACAAGAAACTGCATAGGTTTGCTCGAAAATTGTGGTTAATAAAACCTCAAATAACCAAAGTTATCAGAATTAAATTACAGTACTGTATCTAGCATCTTCAATTCACCACACATCAGCTATCGAAGCGTTCATTATACATTGATTTCTAATGCAATGTTAAACATTATAAGCACGTAAAGAATTAAAATTTTTTGTTTACATTAACCTTTAAATACATACAAAATCCATTCAAAAATATTTTGTATGCAAACAATTCAATTTCACAGCATTTTCACAATATGAATAAATTTCGCATTTTGGTTCAACTTTCACCTGCTTTTTGTTTATAATAAAACACCAGCTTGTTGACCCAATCAACATTTATATGCACAGCTTGTCAAAAAAAATAAATTGCCAGTCATTTTCTTGCTTTTTAAAAGTAACCGATGGAGATAAAAATTCAGTTTTCAATGCAGCGCCTTGTTGACGACAAGAGCAATTCTGTAACCCAAATCTCATTAACCCACTAACCCGCCTTCATACTGTAACTTTAAAGTGAAGGCTTATGTGTGCACATTTTTAGTTGTGCAGTAGTTGTGAAGGGGAAAAAGCAAAGTCTATATATTGAATATTGCCAAGTGGTTCTGGCAAAAGTTTAAAATGGCATTCTTCAGTGTCAATAAAGCTGTTAAAACTTTTCCACTAAAAAAAAAAAAATATAATAAATAAATAGATAAAAGATCCACTTGTTGTGCAATATGCAGCCAAAAAATCGAGGGCTGTTTGGATAGTGTTCCAATAATCCGCAAACTTTCTCATGGTTTTTGATGATGATGATGATGAAGAGAGAATGAATCAACATTGGCTCCAGCAGTCTACTTTGGACCCAAAATGAGGTTGAAAACTGCCATACATTCTTTTACCACCATAAAAGGTAAAAGGGTTTCAGCTCGAGTTGGTTGACCACAAGTGCCACTCTCTATTTCACTCCAATGATCTTTTCCCCCATTTCAAACATGTCATCTATTTCCATTGGCTTTTTTTTTATGTTTCTTTTACAATGACCATACAAAAAAAAACCTCAAGCGTATTGACCAACTTACAAAACAGTGAGAATGACCAAACTTTTAAGTTATTTACAAACAAACAAACAACTGTTTACATAACACATTCTTCTGCAAGAGCAGGACACCCCTCACTGCTGAGCAAGTAATTATTATCGAGATAAGGAGTCAGATAATCTCAATTTCAGCATTTAACAGCCAAAGCTGAAAATCACGTCAATAATCTTAAAACATTCCATCGCTTGGGTGGGATTCATAAAAATTACCGTACTGGTCAAATTTATTCATAAAAATGAATTTCTCCAAAAAAACAACTAAAACTATTCTCAAGATTTGCACGTTCTTGAATACTGCAAACATGGCTTGGTAAATTTTGAATTAGCAGAAAATCAATCATCACCTAATATCAGTTATCAAATGAAATAATTTACTAACATCTTGGATAAATTCAAAATTATTTCCATTAAATACAGGGGGCTAATCAAATTTTAACCAAATGCCATGTACCTGAAACGAAGCAAAAAAAAAGTCCATATAAACGTTTAGTCTGGAAATGCATACCTCCAGCCATTGAAATTACGCAACTTCATCCTGTGTTACTTCAGAAAAGACCTATGTTTATATGAATTATTGGATTTGTTTTGAGAGTAGCATTTGGTTAAAATTTGACTAGAACTTGTAGGAACATCCTGTATATGAAACGCAGTACATTACAGTAACATTTAAGTGCATCAGTTTATCTTTGAAGCATTGAAACAATTAAAAAGGCCACACAAGCACCAAATACTGCACGGTATTTCAGTATTACAAATTTGATCAAAATTATAATGAAAATGAAAAGTTTAAATCACTTACTAGTACAATTGCCGAATATTTTGGAACGAGATGATCACCAACCACATGTTCATTGAATGACATGCAGTAGTAGTCCATTCCTTGTCTGCAATGTTATTGAAGTAGTCCTAAAAATCAAAACCTAACATTAAATCGTTTAAAAATGTTCATCTACTATATTGTAATTCTTAAGAGTACAAAACCAAATCTAGTATAAATAGTTAAAAATACATTCACCTCTTTGATAATAGAAGATAGCCGTTTCTCTGAAGCTTGAAATACAGTTAAACTTTCCACATTTTAACTACTATAACTGAGAAACAAAAGTAGTAAAAGTATCTTTGAAAACTTTCATCTCAATTTCAGTTTAACTGTCTCCCATCACATGCAATTCTTGGTGTGGAAAGTTGAGCGATTTGTGCACAGCTGTAACATCTTAAACCAGTTTCCACTGGTTAGGCAAAAAAGCAAACGTCAGTGGTTCACAAATTGCTCGTCTTGCCCCACCAAAAATACAAACAGGGGGTCTAAACCAGTTATACAGGGTGTTCATCAAGTTAAAATCCAAAACTATTTTTAAATCGGCTACGCTGACTTAATGAACACTCCATATAATCTAGTCATCTGAGGCTAGATTGAAAACAATTAAAATATTTTTTGTCAATAATAAAATTATTTTTACAATTAAGTTAATTTTTCTTAATAAAATTGTTTTTAAAATTAAGTTGATTTCTCTTAATAAAATTGTTTTTACAATTAAGTTGATTTTTCTGAACGATGTAGCGTTGTTCAGCTCATCCACGTATTGTAATTACTTCACACAAACGAAATGTAATTCATTGCATCAAAACAAAACATGACAAGTTTCCATCATGATCAAATTATATTGACAATTTCCCCATATTTCTTTCTACAATATTTTGAAAGCAATTACATTTACAGCATTGCTAATGTTTTTTTTGGGATAAATGAACATCTACTATTTTTGATATTCATTTTGTTTTACAAGGTTAGCATTTCACTTAAAAAGAGAAAATGTGTCTAAGTAATAATACAAACCAAAAAACATAAAAAAAAACAAAAACAACAAAGAAAAGCCCAAATGACTTACACAAACAATTATTTCTCGTTTCATCTTGGGGCACTCTCGTTTCTTTACAAACAAAAAAAATATATATATATATTTATATATATAAAAAAATATTCATGTTAATTGAAAAAAATAATATCCAATAAATCTAATTCAAAGCATCGCATTTTTTGATTCGTTTACTGAAAATGTTACATAATGGAAAAACAAAAAAACAATTGCGGTGAACCAATTCCTTTGGGACGCTTGTCACACCAACGAAAATTATATTAAAAAATCATCTACGTACACAGAGTATTCAAAGCACACCCAAAGAAAACATTCATTCTGAACAAGGAACATATAAACACCAAATAATCGCCATGTTGAACATGAGAAATATATCAAACTGGGGGTGTCCATCTTTTTCCGTTTATCTAACAATGCATCACTTGTAAGCAGTCTTCAAGCCTTTAAGAAACAAAACAAACTGAACAGAAACACAAAAAAAAATATCTCAATAGTCAAGAATTCGAAAACATTTTCTTACAGAAAAATAAATTCATAGCTTGTCAAAATGTTCACAAAATGCATATACAGTAGCAGCAAACCGAGGATAATTGTCAATATACATTTACTTAAAAGTGAACTCATTAATTATTATTATTATTGTTATTAACACACAGTCAGGATAAAGTGTTTTTTTTTTCTGCTTTTATAAAAATAAAAAGATGTTTGCGCTACTTGGAAAGTATCATCAAAGGTCATGTTTAACTGACCTCTCGAATGGTTTCTGTATTTGCAAAACAACAAATCTGACATTCCTTTCATATTTTTTTTTAACACACGAATGTTACTAGGAAAAACAAAAACAAAAACAAAATAACGACCATCCATCGTTAACGAGTCAACAAAATAAAATGATTTGTCCGTCAATTATTTTACGTACAACTACGAGTACAGCAAGAACAGTACGAGAGACCTGGGTCACCACACAGTGGCTAAATCTTGCACCACAGCACCATGTTGATTGAAACATTGTATCAACTGTCGAAGCCATCATTTCTGCATTCGTCACCGTCATTAGTGCTATGAGACAACTCGAGTCCTTTTCTGTACCGTAAAAATAAATAATGACATTTGTTATTTTTTTTTCTCCTCAAAGTGGCTGAAAAATTATATAGAAACTTGGTGATACAAACATTGAGCGAAAAATTGAAAGAGAATGAATGCTAACACTTAAATAAAATAAAATAAAGAAAAAAATGGTACCTTATGTTTTGGACACAACATAGAATAGTTTGCTTCGTCTAGCTGGCATCCTTCTCATGAAAAAAATAACAAGCGTAATATTAATCGTTTGTAGTTAACTAATTTTCAAACAAAATTAGTCAAAATACAGTAGTCATTCATCATCTATGAAATCCTTGGTTCCATCCCAACTTTGGTTTGCCAAAATTTTATTTGATGGGTCGCGATTAGAGTTTCTTAATACCGTACTTTTGATAAAACTGGTATTCGATATAATTTTCAAAAAAAAAAAAAACTGGTAATACCGATATTTTTTTGGTATTTAACAAATTTAACTTACAATTTTTTATTGTTTTAAAAAAATAAAACTTGAGAATCAAGAGTGCGTTAAATGACCGAGCAGAAAATTTTGATCTTATTTTAGTACAAAAAAGTATTTGTAATTGTAAGTGCATTCGCTATCTTGTCTGTAAATGACGGTTCAACTAAGGCAAGCTAAAAACCAGTACCAATACCGAATAAATAAACGGTTTTAATAAAACAAAAAATTCTGAGAAATATAAGTTTTCGGTACCGGTGTATACCGGTAGAAAAACCCCTCTCGTGATGAAGTTTTGATAAAACGTCTTAATCCAAAATTTTAAATTAAAATGGAAAAAATGTAGACTCCATACTAAAAATCACGCTATGTCGGGTTATTATTTTTTAAATTTATGTTTACGGTCACCATCTCTAAACTGAAAATGTTAGGCAACCAGCCAGGTACATGCGTTTAAAAATTGTAAATTAAAAAAAAAAAAAGATTGAAACCAGTGTTTTAAATTGTGATTCATACAATACAATTCGTTAATATGCGATGAGAGTAATACTTCAATGCTCGTTGGCCACCCCAATTGCAAGAATGCGATTTTACACATCCAAATCGCAAGTATGCGATTTTACACAGCAATCCCCCCCTGCTATTAATTCATTCTGGAAAAATTCTATTATATCTTATCTTGTTACTCTTAACAAGTTTTGGGAAATTACCTTTTTCAACTGCACATATATAGTGATATTGTTCTGTACAACCTTTGTTGAAGCAACCTAATGTAGCACCAGTTTCTTTGCATTTGCAGCAAACCTAAAAAACAAACATAAGAGCTTTTAGTTTCAGAAACAAGATCAACGTAAAAAAATGACCAGAACGTTACAACTTACCATGTCTGCAGAAACTCTGGCAGCTTCTTGTAACCCGCAAATTTTGTTTCCCACCAAGTACACTCCGTGTGACCAAACTATACAATCCTCATGAACCCAGATTTCTTTTGGACCGTTGGAGGGCGCCGGTTCAGTTGTCTCAGCACCAGCTTCACCCGGTTCAGAGGGTTTGGCAGGTTCTTCCTTCACCACTTCCTTAGTCCGTTTACCCTGAAAAATGTTTAATGCACATTTAAAACCTCTCCACAGAAAAATAAATAATAATAACAAAACGACAAACAAGACAACACGTAACAAATTGTTAGTGTAGTGGATCGCTACAGAAATTAAGTGATTCTTCGGTGTTAATCTAATTTCGTGATGTTCATTTGAATATTGCAAATCCACAAAGATTAGCTAAGCATTCATCTAGCCATGAAATACAGCAAATCAAAGACAAGCAACTTAAACGCTATGACTACAAAACGTGCATTCATTTTGAATCCCACTAATATATTATTTATAAAGTACGTTGTTTTTTTGCATCAACAGGTGTGCACACCCTATACAAGAAAGAAAATTGGCTCTTGGATCATGTTGTCAATTACAATAACTTTGAATTCAGAATATAGTGGCCTATAGGCTGGACTGTATGTGAAAAAATAATTCTCAATAGTGCGGTATGATAGGCCACTCAAATGTGCTGCGTTTAAGTTAAAACTGTGTTAAACAAGTAGTATGAAAAGGCAACTAGACTTTAGAAATTTAGTGCGATACTCCATAACTTCATTTGCATCAGTTTTAATCACTGTTTATTTTTATTTATTTCAACCCACTGGGGTCAATAAATTAAATTATTTCTAAACCCTTCCAAGCTTAGCACCTTCATCATAAACATAGTAGCTATCAAGCAACGAATTGCAAAAGCAAATAAAACCATCTTCAAAATACAGGTACGGCTCATCACAGGCACCAGTTAAAGTGCTTTCAGTTTAAAACATTATTTTTTTTTTCATATATTTTTAAGTTTGTCATCCAATCATTGACATGTGAATCCACACGATGCCATTTTTTATTTATAATAAATTGAACTTATTTAATTTGCTTGAAACTTAAGACGGAAATAAATACAGAAGAACCCCTCGTATTCGCTGATTCGGCATCTGCGGTTGAATTCAGTCCTATATTATATGAAAAATTCGTACAGTTTATAACTTTTAAATTATGCAGTTCTGAATACCGTGGCAAAATCTTGTGGCTGTCTTTTGTTTCAAAGAAATTACTCTCAATCAAACTGAAACTGATGCTGGCAAATCAAATATGCCAAAAAGAATCCTTAAAATTGTACTGTTCATCACTGTTAGTTATTGTTGTTGATTTGTTTTTCTGCATATTGACAAATTATACCATAGGTGCATATAATAAATAATAGAGTTGGCTACTATCAGCAATGACAGGTATCCACATATTGGCTTGAAACCCATATCCTGAGGCTAGGAGTTTTTACTGTATCTTGAAACATTAGTTCACTATCATTGGTGATTAGCACTATGCCTGTATGCCGATTCATCTGATTATTTGCAAACATCCAGCGAGAAAAAAAAGCAACAAACACTATTTCCCTCAGGAACGCATGCGCCACATAAACCGAGCCATACTTGTACATTCAAGTTTCAAATAAAATATCTCTCGTTGAATTATCATTTAGATTACTTGCAGACCAAGCTCAGACTAACAGACTTAACTCCCTAGACTTCCTTTGGAAATAGATATTGAATTATACAGTAGACATTATTACTGAAAACACTTCACAAAGTAAGTAATGCCATATACAGACAAGTCTCATACAATGATTTAAGTGTGCAGCACGACCCTCGTCATTAGGGAAAAGTTTTTTTTAAAAGCAGCAGTTTACTCTTTAAAGTGCCTAATTTTTGTAGAATTACCAGTCTCCCGTTTGACACCCCTCTTTTTAATACAATAAACTGTTTCTACGTTACTTTTCTTGACAGACCCTAATGAGTTACAGAGTTCACTCACTTTCACCCATTGCATATTTTTGTATAATTTTTCTGTTCATTTCAACAACAAGAAATTTCCTCTTCCTTCTATTACTTTGGGAAGCATATTTCATTATACTAAATTTCACCTTTATGCAGCGTTGAATCAGTCGCAAGAGTGTCGTTCGCTTTGTATCTTTACGTGCCTAAAGTTACATTGAGAAAGTGGGGACTAGGGAAATACGTGGGAAGTACTTCCCACTAGGGGACTAGGGAAGTACATATTCAACTAGTGGCAAAAGACGAGGTTTAAACGGTCTCCTGATTCGACACTGCTGTACAAGCTGAAATTGAGTTCAGCTGGTGCACGATTTAAGAAAAGAAAATCCACTCAAGAGAAAATTGTGCACATAATACGATCACTGTAGGATGGTGAAGTGACAGCTCTCCATTACGTCACTGAACTGTGCTTGTTGTGGAAATTTTTATAGTTATCTGAAAAGTAATTTCTCTCTTGAAACCACTGAACGTGTTAAACCTTGTAGGAGGCTCAACTGTACCGAGATCCGGAAAACAATATGATGAAATTGAGATACCAACAACACTCAACAACATTCACATTGAAACTGAAGAGACCAATAACAAAAAAAGCATAGTAAAAAAGTTAGGCCTGAGTAACCCATTCATAAGCCAATCTCAAGCAATTTTCCAGAAGATTAGAAATTGGATCTCCACATCATTGTGTTGTGAACATACACTATCCTCCGGTTACACTGAAACTATTAATAGCCATCTGTTTTACTCTTTAAAGTTGAATTGCCTTCGTTCTTGCGAACAAAAAACAAGCGCAAGCATATTAGCCACATGCACATCAGCAACATTTGAGCACACCAATACAAAATGTAATAGCTGTGCCATTTTAGTGTCACCAAGCATTGGATATTCCAACTTAAAAAATACTAATGAAACAAAAAGCAATCGATGCAATTTACTGGATTAAAAATTAAATAATAATAATTATAAATTCTTAAATCTAGCTCTAGCCCTTCCGTAAACTACCAATACGTGCACCTTACATAGAAATTGGCAGACACCACAATGGCCTGATACCTTTTTAGCCATGGATGATTTTAAAAATTCCTCTACCCACTCAGACCGCTTCCGTTTGGCACGTACTTTCCTTGCCGACAATTCGGATTTCTCTACAATCTCAGCAGATTGTTTAGAAGAATCAGGAAGAGAATTGGGTTTGGGTTCCCCCGCACTCACTTCTGGTATACACCTATTCTCGAAATAGGGTCCAAACAGGTCACCGAGACCTTGGTAGTGACTGCCATTGTGGCAAAGTGCACATATCCACGTCGTGTCCTTGGTCACCGCGTCGTACTTAGCAGACAACGTGCTGGTGTAACCGATCTTTGCCAGCTTCCGCTTTGTGTATCCGCTGTTGATGACGTTGCCGCCTTCTCGAACGTGAACTTTCTTCTTCTTGAACCCCTTCGAATCCATCTCTTCCTCTTTGCTGTGGGCGTTAACAATCTTCACAAGAGGTTGGTTTTTGGAACAATCGACATGAATGTAGGGACCACGTAACTTTACACTAATAGGAACATCAGGCTTTTTCTCTTCCACTTTACCGGTGGTAGTAGTAGTAGTAGTACGTTTCTTCCCAGGCTTTTCGGGAGTCGACCCAGGACTTTCCGACGACCCCTTCTTTTTCACCCTCTTCTCTTTCTCAAACCCGGGTGGTTTGGGTTTGTTTTTGCTGCCGGGTGGTCGACCTCGTCTTTTCTTAGGCGGCGATAAAGAACCATCGCCCATGGACGTATCGGTTCCGCTGGAACAGTTCACCTTTAAGTAGCCGTCCGAGCTCACGCGCGATGATTCCGACAGCCTGTTGGAGGACATGTTCTCTGCCGACACATAAGAATTCACTTTCAGTTCCTCTTTGATCCGTTTGCTACAGTCCGTTAACTGCACTGATGGGACGACATTTCCCAATGTTAACAATTGGTTGGGCACTTGTGACACGTTAGTCCTCATTGGTGAATAGGACATTTGTTTCGAAACACTAACTGAATCGTTATTCATGTGCAATGCAGTTTCATCGTCTGACATGCCGAGGTTGTAGAGGGGAGCATTGGGTGTTAGATATGGAGGTTTTTTATACGGTGGCCTCATCTGCATGTAATTGACTGTCATTGCCATGTCGGGTGAAGAATTAGAATCAACGTATACGGATGGTTTGGCACCCATGTGGATGACAGGCCCGCGACATTTTTTCATAACACTATCCATTTGATTGTTTTCGTAATAATGCTGAACCTGTTCACTCTCCATTGCATTATCGTTCGGATATGGGTAATTGTTCATGTGATGGTTCTCCATTCGACCAGCCATAGCTGCTTTTCTACCCCGTAACTTGCGAGGATACCTTGTTTTGCGCACCGCAGATACAATGTTGTTCTGGAACTCGTGTTGCTGAACATCTCTGTATCCTAGTCCGTCGTCGTTCCTTGCAATGTACGAATTTGGCATGTTGTCCTGTCTTTCAAAGCTAGGCTGAGCATCGATGAGTTTTCTGAATTTTTGATTTTTCATTACGTATGGATCTTCGAGAGACAACTCGTCGTTGTGAATGGAGTTAGGACCCTGTCCGTTGGACACTGGCACTGGCTCCATATTGATAAGGTTGCTGCCATCGGCACTATTTTGTTCGGGGGGTGGATAAAACTTGTCCTTCGACGCCAACTCAAAGTCATTGCTCACCATTCCCATGGAACTGTTTTTCCACCTGTTCCGAGGAGGTTGCATGATCGTCGAGCTACCGTTAGAGTGATTTCCGCTGGTTGCAAGCACCGGCACACTGTCTGTCCTGTTATCGTCAACCACCTGCCTCGGGCTGGGAACTTCGTTTGCACTTTTATGCATTGGCGCAATGGCAGTTGACTGGTTGAAACTGTTTCCATCGCTCGATGATGCGAGTTCTTTGATCTGAGGACTGGAAGCACTAGACGGAGTAATTTGTTGAGGTGATGATGTACTTTGGAGATTCTCTCCTGCTGCTGCTGGATGAGGAACACTTTCGTTGGTTTCCTCTTTGATTTCAGTCTGTTCTGAATCGCGCGAGGAAACACTGTTGACATGCTCGCTTTCCTGCTTGGTGAACTTTTGAGGTTGTGAAACTGACGATGCTGATGATAGTGATGATGGGGATGAAGAGTTCAGTGTGGAATTGGCTTCCTTCGCGACCAACTGTTCGATACCGAAACTCGAACCAGATTTCTGCATGTTTGTCGACTGCTGTTCAACTCCAGGACTAGCGTACGTTGGAACCATCGCCTGTCCTTCAAAGAGAACCATCTTCTGTAGACTCTGCAAAGGATCGGCGGTGTTGTTCCTGGCAGGAGGATTCTGGCTACCGGGACTAGGCATGGAACGGTTGGGAGTCATTGCTGCTGGCGATACTGGATGGTTTCCTGAATACTCATAATTGCTCATTGATTGTTGATGAGCCGGCGGAGGAGGACCATGAGATGAGAAAGGCGGAGGAGAGAATGGTTTGTGTGCTGGTGAACGATTTGGAAGAGCAGGCGACGTCAAATTCCCAGCTGCATGACCCATTCCTATGCAAAAACAAACAAACAAAAAACTTTTCAGAAATTAGTCCTCCAAAACTATACACGTACTGAGTGAAAAACTCCCAAATGTACTGGACAAAAATTTCCATTCGACGGGTTAAGAACCAAAAGACTGTCAAAATCCACCAACTGCGGAAATCAGTATTTTTTTTTTTAAACTTGCAACTGCATTTTAGTTGCCAAAAACATAAAGCACGATCTAACACTCGCAAAAGCTAAGTGACACCCTATATACAGTACACATGAGATGCTACCCAGAACTTCCAAAACTTTTGACCATAAAAACCTAACTCCTAGTTTCCATCGCCTTCAAAGTAGACCCCTTGGCAATATATACAGCGATTTTAGCTTATTTTCCATGATAGTAGTCAAGTGTGAGGGTGTCAATCACCAATTGAGATTTTTACTTGAATCTCTCCAGTGATGTCAAAATGACACCCTTTGTCTTAGGGAATAAGAAAAAAGTCGGCCAGGCAAATAGGAAAAATTACCGAACAACAAGCGATGTGTGTTGTCGTGGTTGAGAAACCAACGGCTGTTCTTCCACAGGAAATCGCAGAATCACTAACACATAGCGTCAGAGAAGCGCAAGTAAGTTAAAAAAGGATCATCCCAGCTTCACAACTTTTGACACACTTATTCACAAAAGATACCGCTAGCAGCGGAAAAGTCTACTACAACCGATTCATGAGTGCTTTTTTCCTGAAACTTTTGGGTAGCACCTTGTTTACAAGTACAGTGAAACAAACAAAAACATTGTGCAAACATGACAGAATAGATTGAAAGAAAGTTGTCAAAAAAACAAACAAACAAAATGCGCCTGTATCAAACACACTGTAACAACAATTTCAATTTGCAAAGTATGTAAACTTTGAAACTATATCTGAGAAAAGACAAAATCTGCTATTGGGAGCATCACGGAACACGATACTAATCACTAATAGTCTAAATGAATTCGCAAACCTTCCGAATACATGTTTCATATGATTCAAGATTGGAATTAGTAGCAATAATCATGACATATTTATTCTGGTTCTTAAATAAAAAAAGTCCTGTATACAAAATTACTTCCATCTTTTGCGATCCACCTTCTAAGCTCATCGTATGACAAGTAGTAAGACAATTCTTTATCATTGTTTAAGTTGTTACTTTATTCACATCAGTGAGTGAATGCAGAGGTGAAAGATGAAGCGAGTTTGTACAAAAAATGTAGGTAGAAATAAATGTTATTCTGTTTCCTGTTCAAAAAAACACTAGTGGACAGCCTAAAGATTAAGTTTCATGCAACAACTCAAAAGATAATAGTGCAAAGCAGAGCATACCTGGCGATGGTGTAGTGCGAGGTGAGTGCATCATGCCAGGGCTTGGGATTTGTGATTGGGACCAGCTGTGTGGAGATTGTTCAGAAAGATTGTTCATCATCATCTGCCGATAGTGCGACATGGCCATCCCAGGGCCAGGAGGTGGAGACCTCATGACAGAAGGTGGCGGTGAACTACCGATCACGGTTCTCGGCGATTGGTTATATGTGCGCAAATCATGAGAAGGGTTGTTTTCCCAACCAATTTGGGACTGGTGAATTCGACTGTTATAACCTAATTGCTGACCTGTTGGTGGACGAATACGTTGGTCTTTGCAATTGTGAAAGGCGCAACATGATCAAGCAATGCGCAACAACACAGTCAGCATTGTTCCCACGTGCTTACCATAAACTTCCTGATTAGTATACTGAGTGCCATGGCTTCCAGTATATGCCTGGCTGTTGCTGTAAGGTACAGTAGAATGTAGTTGACTACCATGGCCACTGTATTGCTGAGGCGATGGAGAGACTGGTGGATATGGTGAAGGAGGATGATAATTGTAGTTATTTGTCTGATTATTATTATTGCCCTAAAAATACATGAATCCGTTAATGACTTTTCATCACAACAGCAGCAGCAAATGACAAGAGAAAAAAATCTCACCATCTGGTTTTCGTAGGGATGTTCTTGATACGTACAACCAGGTCCTGCGGAACCTAAAAGTGGAAAAAAAAAACCGAACTTCATTAACATCAGACTCATACCAAAAAATAGTAATAAATGAACCCGATCCAAAAAATTTCGATCCAGGAAACAACTTAAATAGGAAAACTTTACATTATCATACATAAGGATAGGACCAAGTAATTTTACTTAAACAAAAAATATATATGGATTTTTTAAATTGCTTTGAAAAACCAAATATATAGGCCTACAATGTTCCGAAAGGAAAAAAAAAACCCCACTAAGTAGCATGTAGCCTATTGAATCATAAGATATGGATATAACCTCCAAAACATCATATATACGCTAAGCATATAACAATAACAAAATTTCAACAAAAAACAAAACGCAAAGATAAAAAAATTAATCTTACAATAACACTATAAAACTGAAAATCAATATACACATATTGGCATTTAGAATTTTGTGTTGTAAATCTAACACATGACAAATGTTAAATTCAATCAAAATAAACAAAACAAAGCTGAACCAGCCCGTATAAAATTTAGCTACGACATCAACACTGCTGTTAATCGTTTTATTTAAGTTTGTATCCTTGGTATTCAAGTCCGAACATCATTGCAAAACAGTCGATTACACTGGTTATCAGATACGCTATTATTTGATTACCAACAGAAACAATACAACTTCGAAACTACTGTATTGTTCAGTTATCAGTTTTGAGAGCACTGTGCGCTTCACTTAGTACACATCCACAGTTCGACAAGGTGAAGCAAAAATCCTTAATTAGATTTTGTTACTAGTCCAACAAATTGCAAAACCAACTTGTAATCTATATATTTGTAGTAATAACACTGCCAATAATAACTTATTCTGCATCATTAACAAGAACGATGGTTGTGAACTACCACAATATATTTACATGTATCATGAATTCAGATATTTATCTAGAGATTAAAATATATACTTGCATGCCCAATGATCTTATTTCTAAATTAATTAAAGGTACAGTACAGTGAAATCTGGTTATTATATAATCATGAATAATGTTATTGATCACCTATTATCATAATCAGTCATTCCCAAACCACTATTTTATGTTTTTTTTCTTCCATTGTTTAATGTTATCAAAAAGCACTAGTCCCAAAGTAACCAGAATGACCAGTAATCATAATAACCAGAATAACTGTGTATATCTATAAAGTTCACTATTTTTACAAAACAGTCCACATGAATTTACAATAACTGCGTAAAAATTAAACTGGGGGATATTGTTCCACAACAACAAGTCTATACACTACTCTTGGTATGTCCATCAACTGTGGGTTGTTGAATAGTAGGGAGAAAATAAACTGGGAGAAAAGGGGATCATCTTGGGGCTACAACAGGTGTGAAATAATGAAATTTGCACCTGGATAATGAGGAGAGTGCATGTTGTGTCTCATGCCATAAGAAGGTGGAGGGAAGCTTGCATCATGAGAGCCCATGTGTTCAGGAGAAGATGCTACAAAGAATAATTTCAAGATGATAAAAAAAAGGAACAAAACAACTGTGTGTACCATATACACATACACACAAAAAAAAACAAAACACAACAAAACTCATACAACCCCCCCCTCCCCATTTTTTTCTGTGTGACAGCAATCAATTTAGAAAGCTAATTTATTGGGTGCAATAACAATTCTCCATCAAATTTCCTCTTTACCGGAATGAATTACTACAACCACGCTATTTGATAATAAATAAATCAACCAAAACAGATGGGACAATTCAATTATTAACACCCTGACATCTAGCGTTCATCTAAATTTTTTTGGTTAAAATCGAAATCAGTTTCTTGTGCATTTTCAACAACAATAACTTATGCTGTTCGGTTACAATTTTGATCATCATGTTGTAAAAGTGCAATAACATAACATACTGTTTTTTGTTTACAACTACTAACAAGCTTCTGCACATGTCAAAAAATAACAATTTTGAAAATAAGTCAATGCAAATCCCTGGGATTCTACTGGTTACATTAAAAAAATAAAAGTGTTTTGTATTTGTATATTTATTGTGAAACGTCTAGTCTAACTAAATAAAAAAACCTACATGTGGAGAACAACTTGCACGATTAACAATGTAGTTGAACCAATAACTGACCAATAAAATCGATTAATTCATTCACTAGTGGTCGAAATGGCACCATTTTGTCCAGCTACGAATCCAGAGGATTATAACTTTAGGCCTAACGTGCAACAACAAAGAATTGCAACATTGTCTGTCACCCACCAACAAACTTGCAAAAACACTATTAACAATTTTCAACAAACTGTCTTTCTATGGTTCACAAACAAAATTACTGTGTTAATTATGAACCACCAAATCTTGATGGTTAAGAAAATACCTTTTCAAATCTCTATACACAGTACATCATCAAACGCACCAACATTAAAAACCCAAGGACCTTGTAGTGGACCTTCACAGGAAGAAATGTTTTAAATTATGTAATACATATGTGCGCACATGTGAAACGGTTAGTTTATTTTCTTAAGTCGCCTGCATGTTGTTGTTAGTAAGGCTCAAAAACAAATGGATTGAGATATCGCTTGTAAACATTGGACCATCGCTTCTTCCCAGGCAATCCATTTGAACCAAAACAAGAAAATAATAAAACACTGTATTAAAATTCAACTCCTAGCTCCAGGCAGAGAGATCGGAAAGGGAAATTATTATCTGATACGTAATCACCTTTTTTTTTCTCTTTCTTTTCACTTCTTCGTAACTTACTGCATGTTGTTGTTACCGAAAGCTCCCAATGAGTCACTTGGTTCTTTTGAATGAACCGAGTTCTGGAGATGGCATATATCCGTTATGCATGCAAATACACCCAACACATTAACAGACTATGCTAGCAAGCCTTTCTTTGAAAGCGAACAGAAACCTTCTTACACGGTCAAGTCCTAAAAGTATATAAAAAAATAAGGGCCACACCCTTTGCTCACCAAAAGAATAGATTGGATACTTTTTCGCAGTCAATTTTTTTTTTATACCGATGATGGGATAACTTTGCGCATTAAAGTCGATCACACGCAAACTTATTCCCGCGACACTACCACAGCAGGGTTAAAACAAAACATATATATACACACAAAAAAAAATGGCATCCACTAAGATTCGTAGCGAACCGAATGGGTCTTCGTTTTTATGTTTTCTTAGTTGAGCCTGTGCAAGAAGCAAAGGCTGTCAGTCTGCATCTGGTCATTTCCGAGCTCTGATGTTGGCATGGCTACACCACTAAATATATAATGGAAGCCACACAAGCGCATCGAACAGTGCTGTTCAAGTGTCATTGACACACTCCTGATGCACTGTTTAGAGTAGACGTTTTCGCTAACATCCGTGAGCTTTATTCAAACAGGGGAATCTTCCCAGTGCACACTCCACTAGTTCGAACCCAATGTTCCGTTTTTGTCTCACTCACCCTAATCCAAACAGTTTTTGTCAATTAGAGCATTGCCAGTTCCAACGCCAGGTCTCGGCACCACCTCCAGGCATTCTGACAGAACATACCATTCCCAGCAAAAGGGAAATAAGCTATGGGGGCACACGACAACTCTCATACAGAGTTATCGGAACCTCCTTTTCCACCAAACCATACCAGTGCACAAGAGTAATGTCTTCCACTGATGAAATAATGCAACTCTTTTTTTGGTCTTATTGGCTTTGAGCAACTAATTAAAACAAAACAAAACTTATAACGAGATTGCCGCCTTTCTTTCCAATAATCACATTTTTTGAGGGGGGTATAAAATTGCATTGTAGGAGATGATCAGGAAATTCTCCAAATCGATAACAACACCCAACGCACAAAAAAGATGAGGAAAAAAAAGAGAAGTGGAAACATGCAGTGGTAAAAATTATTTGAAAAAGAAAACGACATAGTGCAGCATTCAAAAGAAGAAAACGAAAAGGTCATACATATATTGTGCATCCAAATGTTAAATAAACACACTCATATACAGGCAGGACTGTAAGCTATTTGTAACATTAGTCTGAATGTACATGTACCAAGTTCCACAACCACTGACTAAAAAAAAAAAAAAAACAAACAAGCACAGTGGAAACTGGTTATTATAATCATGTTATTAATCGGCTATTGTTATCATAATCAGTTTATCCTAAAACAAATGTTTAATCTTTTGTTTAATGTTATCAGCAGGTTATTGTTATCAAAAAAGCATAAGTCCCAAAGTGACCATAATAACCGGATTTCACTGTAACATTTAACATCTCTATTGAAAGTTTACAGTACAACTTTATAAACAACTTAGCAATTTTGATATCTCCGTGTAATTACTTCTACTACTTTTTTTATACTGCTGAATGAAAACGAAAACCCTCAAATGAATTAAGTCACAAACACTAGTAACACCTGACAGATTACACAAGATGCTTATGAAAAACAAATTAGGAAACATAGTATTATTAGCAATTAACTAGCTTACCTCATGGCACCAGGTTTTAAACTGTCAATTAAGGCTAATGTATCTATCAATCACATGACATATACGTATTGTAATCTTATTAGCATGGTGGACCTCCCCAAACGCAGTAACATTTTCAAGTTGAAATATTCAATTTACCAATCAATAACATGATATACCGATAGCCTAAGTTAAAATCGTTTCTTAAAATTATCCTAACTAAAAAACAACTACTACAAAGTGTTTACATTAGCATACTGCAATGAAGACTATCTTACAGCTTTATTTCGTATTCTCATATGTTGAAATTCAATGAAACCCACCCTCTTTGGCATTTATACCAGAGTACATATTTGTCTCTCAATACATTGAACAGTACATGGTTTCATAACAACGTTTCTTTCACCAACCAATCGCCTCTAATGAAGCTGTGTACTAAAAAACAAGATCAAGGTTTCATGCTTGTCGCAAGGAAATCAACACCAAAAAATTTTCGTTTCCTTCATTATCATTTTTTATGGTTAGCAAGTAATAATTTGTGGCTATTTTTTTAAACTCGGGAAAAAGAAAACAAAAACAAAAGCAATTCTAGCCCTCTGAATAAATTTCACTACATGACTAAAGAACATGACATTTCACACTTCTTGCACTAATATCTTTGCACATGTTGTTTTGCTCAACCTGTTTGTTAGGTAAAATTACACCTAACACATTCAAAAAGCTTCTAAGTCATTTTTGACAAAAATGCTACTTTTCAAACCAGGCCCTTCAAATATAAACACCGATATTTATTTTAAGATTAAAATTTTTCTTATGTAATTCCAGAAATGCCATCTCCTACGTAGATGATTTATTAGAATGAAAAAATTTCAAGACCCATTATCCTTATAATGTACACAAATACAGTGAATTGCGTTCCTGATGTGTTCATCATAGATGTATAGGAACATCATAACATAACATTAGTCATGTTATTTTTTTTCTATTATCAGTGTAAGTTGTTATTTTCTTCGAAAAATATCACAACAAACACTGATAATCATCCAATTAGATTTTCCATTTCACAATAGCAGAAGTGCCATCTTATCTTATTTTTCATTTGAGTTAGAAAAATTTTATGTTGTAAATAATAAACTTTTCTATGATATTTTGATGAAATAAAGATGTTTCGTTCATTTGAATATGTGACCCATACTAAAGCGATTTTTTTTAAGGCACCTAAGTCTGACAACTTTGATGGATATTTAAAATGAGAATTTCCAAACATTTAATTTGGACATTTAAATGTCCAAGTATTTAAAATAAAAATTTCATAGACATTAACAGATTCTTAGAAAAAAAAAATTAATAACCTTTCTGTTTACAATACAGTAGTGAATGAATTACCACAATATTAAACAAAAACAAACACACTGATTCATCCTAAGATTAGAATTGTTATTTCACAAAAGTCAGGAACGCTATCCTAATGATATCTATAAAATAGGAACTTTCATGGACAATAAACAGATACTGTACCCCAAAAAAAATCCATAATAAAAAAAAAAGTTTCTGGTCTGTTCATGATAAATTTATAGCTAGCATATATCAGGATGTAATTATATACCTTCTTTTTTTTTCCCTAAACATTAAATGGTACAGTACAAGTTCTTTATTTGGCAGCATGCATGCATTCATTCATTACTGGTTTGTGTTCCAGTGAATGTGTTTCTGAGGAAACTTTTGTTTTGCAGCAGCAAGCACCAAGGCTGCAATTTTAACTTTCCCCAAGTTCTTTGTTTTCACCATTCTGTGAAATGCTGTAAAGAATCCATGTATGGAATGGATCAACACCCACACCTGCAGTCATAACCGGTTTACAAGATAAACCTACTGTCAAGGATGGAGAAGAAAGAAAAAAAAAGAGAACTTTAACTGTCAACAATAGCCTACAAATTTTTAACTGTAGTAGTAGCTTGAATGGAAAAGACTGCAAGACATACTTTTCATCTTGCTGATGAACTTAGCATTTTTCTTTCACCCTCACATTCCTCCTTGTCAGGTAAAATTGACTTTTCGATAAAAACGTCATGTTGTATTCATGGTCCTACTATTGTGCACTGATTAATTGTTAATCTCCAGCACAGAATCCAACCTAACCTCGATGCTTCAATGCAAAAGTAATCCAAATCTAGATGATCATCGTTAACATTGCAATAATCCTTTGTAGCAGCAGTGCAGACGATGTCCCATTGGTACAGGGATTATATTAGGTGTAATCTAGATGTTAACGGCTGGTAATAAACAAGTTAAATTAACTAGTTACTGACAATATTTTGCATAACAGCAATAAAACACTCGTTTACAGCTTGTGCAATTGATGATAATTGGAAAACAATAGAATTTTTCCTGTATAATGCAACTGTTAATTACTTTTATAACAAAATAATAAACTTAGATATCCTGTCACTAATAGGTCAGTGGTTCCCACCAAGGTGGCCCCAAGTCTATGTTGGGGAATGTATTTCTAATACAGTAGGTATTCTAATAAGCAATAATAATGATTTTATTTACCACTGATTTCAAAATCATAATAAAATATAAAATCATAATGATTTTATTCACCAGGTGTATATTTTTTTTATGTTAAAAAAAACTTTTGAATTTTTATAATGAAGACAACGTAAGTTAATCTTGACAAAAAAAAACAAACTTATTTGAGTTGAGTTTCTTAGGTTTTATTTAAAAGGGGTGCTAAAACGCTTTTTGAGATATCACTGGGGTGCTTTAAAAGTTTCGGAATTTGAGGGTGACTCGGGCAAAAAAAAAACAATAACAACAAAAAAAAAACCTGTCAATCACTGCTATATATGAAATACTGTATAATTTATTGCGAAAAAAAAAATCGAGGCACAACTAAACAAACCGTTCATTATTTCATATTAATCACCGACTTTTATTACCAATATGATAACTATCGACAAGAGATTGGTTTATCACTATCATCGCATCCAAACACGAGTTGTCAATAAAACAAGTGGGAATTTTAAAACCTAATTCGTGTGTGCTGCAGCCCCAAGGATGTAATTTTCTTGACACTACAAATTGTATAAACTCTGTGATGCCCTAAATGTTGGCATTTTGGCAATTAGGGGAACTTGGAGATTCAACCTCCTCCTCCTTCCCCCCCCCCTATT
>JAQIWH010002718.1:0-23106 GCA_034695005.1 Cryptops parisi | reverse complement strand
ATATATAGTATAAAGGATGTTCAAATTTGAACCGGACTATGGTTGCTAAAACCTAACATATTAGGTTTGAGCCTTTATTATTTTTAGAATACGTATTTTTATGAAATAAATCAAAGAAATTATCATTAGAATTTAACTTTTCTTCAATTTTAATAATGATAATCCGTATTCTATCTGAACGTACGCACAGTACGATAGTTGTTCAAATTTGAACCAGATTCTTTGGATAAAAATAGCGTCAATTTGTGTGCGGTAATTTTGTTGCGGCAAATAAAATCCGGTTCATATTTGAACTTTCGAGGTGTATTTGAATTATATGGACATTTTTAATCGAAACAACAACGGATCAAGAAAAAAATATTCATCGCAGAAGCCAACAAAAAAGTGTGCTTATCGTCGACAGTGGATTTTCGAGGCTTGATTAATCGGATGTCGGTGTCATCTGAGGTGACATCGGTCGGTCATGTTGTTCTTTGAGTCGCAGCACCTCTCATTACGAGCAGACGCCACATTGACAAATGAACCCGCCGACGCAGAGATGGATGAGGGTAATGGCAAAAAGAGGGTAGTCATGCGACAACCCATGAGTTAAAGAAAAAAGTCACAGAAGGTAGTGACGAAAAAATACCACGAAGATCACCATCATCATCATGATGCGACACATTCAGCAACTATTGGCTATAAGAAAACTACCAACTAGTAATCATTATTTTTTTTACATAACCAAATAACTGTCAATTTAATCACATCTATTTGCACATATCTCATGACCTCCAAACTTTTCCAATCGATATACAGGGTGTTCCGAATAACTCAAAATAACACCTACACGGTGTTTTTCAGATCACTGACACGATAGTTCAAATCATTACTGTTAACAGACATTGCAAACGATAATAGTCACTATCCATCAATATAAAGTGACACGTTTGGTGATTAAAAAAAAACAAAAACCCACTACTCAATTATTCGACTACACAACAACAACAACTGTAAATTTTCTCACGTCGTTTAATGGTTATGATGACTATAAAAGATGGTTGCATTTTTCTTTTTAACAAAAAAATAATGATTTAAACCTTTACCTCCCACACATCATTCACAATGGTTAGACCATGGTGTAATAGGTGAAAAAGAAAATGGCATTTAAAATTAAAACGATGAAATTGAAAGAAAATGCATTGCTTAATGATAGCGAGGGCGGAGCGGTAGCTATTAATCGTTTCAACATTTTTAATGGCCTAGTAGGGTGAACTTGGCAACTCATCATTCTTTCAAAAATTGGAAGATAAAACAGAAGATAGCGAGGGGAGAGGTAAAAGAGAAGAAAGAGATAATAATTCTAATAACAATAATAATATTTTTAAAAAAAAAAGTTCCGACTTCTTTTTCACCCTCTTATATAAAAATATAAAAAAAAAATTTTGAAGGGTAATTATTTCTTTTTTCCAAATTACTAGACCATGGAAAATAATCTATTATCTGGAATCTTATGCAGATTGGCCAGTTAAAGTTTGCTAAAAAAGTTAACTTTATACACTGTACTGTAGAATCTTGTTCTATATACAAATGCATGAATGACGAGAATGACATCATCAAGCAAGTATAATATACAGTGCATTCAAATAGTCAATGTATACAAATGGTTTTACGTCTCTGTATATACAATCGCGAGAATGACGAAAATGACGTCATCAAACACATAAGCAATATACATTCAAATAGTGGCATCAAAAAAAAGTCGATCAATAAGGAATTCGTTTTTCCGACAATTTTTTGTTTCGGTAATAAAAGAACACATTCGTGCTGTAGCCAAGCTATTTTTACCCTCTATCGTTTTTTTTTTTTTTGTGAAACGAAAATTGTAATATTATTCATCAGTTTTGGAAGTTGGACGGAAAAGTGGGGGTTAGTCGTCTTATTTCGGTTGCACATTGTGTCCCCTCAATACGATCCGATCCCGAGCCTTCGTCATTGCTCTCTAGGGGGTAATTGTGCAAATCAAGAAGTCGTTGCGTCTTTTTTGTCACCTGATGAAATTCGTCAGCAAGAAAACGAGACCTTAGCAAATGTATTGGAATATAGACAACTGGAAACGACATTTCGTAGAACAAAAGAAAAAAAAATAGCAGACTAACTAAAAAGAAAGAAAAAAAAGTATGAAAGTCATCTCCGTAAACTTCTTATACAGCATATTGCGTTGTATCATTGTGTTTCAACACACAAAATATATAATTACAAATTCACTATCAGCTATTTCATATATTGAACCAGAGTACCAGACCTAGTCTAATAAATCTGAAATGACTTTTCACCATAGATAACCCAACATTAATCTGATTCTTTGCATTACATTTCCTTTTACCATTTGTTGTTGTCAAAGTGCTTTTCGCACTGAGAGCAGCGCGATTTGAATAAAAAAATTTCAAAACAGTATATGTAATATGTCTAACAAAATTCAACATAGGACATCGTTGGTTATCTTGTGTGTTTGGAATACCATTATACACACATACATATTATATCTCAAAATATCTTAAAATGTTCGCATTTAATAATACATCGTATTTATCAGCTCACTGGAACAAATTTCTTCAAAAACGATAGGCCACAGTAAATAGTTCACGGAATGGCAGTGAATCCGCTTCCAAACTACGCAAGTCACCCTTTGGGCACATTTTGTTGAAGCGGGGGAGGCGGGCGAGTTTGGAAATCAAATATTAACGTCTCAACGAAGCAAAGCTGTTAAAAGTAGTCGCCGAAGGGAGAGTAGAGGAAAAGATCAAAAGAAACCCATTGCTTGCTTCTGTCCCTATACGCTCTCTCACTTGGAAAACCAAGCTCTCCGACCCCCCGACTTTTCTGCGACCACACTCTCTCTCTCTCTTCTCTCTTTCTTCCAATAACGTTGAAGCCAACGAGCAAAGCGAGTGCAGCCATCCATCAATTATTCGTTCTCGGACCATCCTCCATCCGATCCGCCGGGATGAAGCTCCCTCAAAACTTCCACCACCACTTAATGCATGAATTAAACACATCCACCACTGAGGAACCGCAAGAACTCACGGCAATAATGGTCGCCAGGTGGCGACCACATCACTGGCAACCATTGGGCAAGTTCTGACATGCAAACGGAAGAAATAGATAGAACTCTCTCTTACACAAACACTCAGAGAGACGTGTTCGCTCACTAAGAGGCTGGTATCACGTAAAGAGAAGAATGAGTGAGTGAATCAGTGTGTGAGAGAGAGAAAGCGAGACACTCCAAAACACAGTTGGTGAAATATTCACAAGTTGTATCTTTCATGAGAACGAAAAGGCAGAAAGCGCATGTGGGAGGAGACAGAGATCGAGTAAAAGAGACCAGTTGCGCCTTCGTTCGTAGGACTAGAGCTAATAAATTGTTTGCGCCGTCTTTTATTATTTGAAAGCGATCGAAATCGATCGATACCACTTAGGAGTTCGAGTCCTTTTCCAAAAGTTCCATTAAGATAAGAACCTTTCACATACGTGCCATTTTTTTCTCACTTCTGTCGTTTGCAAATGATTGTTTCTACATTATGCATAACCTCGACAAGGGTAAGTACCTGATGCGATACGTTGCTTGCAATGAGACTCAACGCTATGCAAATGAAATTAATTAGAAATTTGTTTAAAATTGAATTCTGCAAACACAAGCTCGAAATTCACTTTGACATCACTTTTGGCAACCGAAACTATATCACTGTGCATTTATAACATCGCAATCATTAGGTTCGGCAACAAACACAGCATCTTAATAAAACTCAAGATGAAAGAATTTCTTAAGTAAGAATATGTTCGTTCGTTTCTGGTTACTTTCAATTAGCAAATAAAATAAAGATGTACGTAATATATTTTTCACTCGTATGTCATGAAGCTTGAGAACATGTTATACAACATTGAACATCTATGGCCCGTTAAGCGTACCAGTTTCAATGATGTCAAAGTAGGTTTCGAAGAGTGAATATACAACATTGGCCGACAGCAATCACTTTCATAGGATTCATGTACTGCACAATTCACACACAGCGACAAAAATCTGTTAAAAGAAACTTGACAAAACTCACAATATCTAACCTACATCACCAAGACGCCCTATTTAGAAGCGAGACATTTCGTTTTCCGTAAACCCATTAAACCTCGTTTCCATTTACTCCCTCTGTTCGAGAATTCTACCAATTATTGGTACCAACCCCCATAACCGGATCTCGTAAATCATAATCCGTGATGCGCATCACAGGGGTCCTGAAAGTCTCAAAAGAAGATATAGTACAGAGCACTATACTACTAGATAGAAAACGTCTGGCAGTTTAGTGCAGTTTCCCTCCCACTTCTCTTCTTCGGATGACTGACTGCCTGACTGGGCTCTTACTTCAAGCAGCAGTAATTGGAGCTAATGACGCGTGGTGTCACCCAATGTGACAGACTGGGCAGCCAGATGCCAATCCTAGTGGACGGGGTATCTTTTGAAAGTCACTCTCGAAAATTCCACCCACAACCATCGAGAACCACAAAAGCAAATCTACAACAACTCTTACATCATCTCGCTAAAACTATTAAAGTCTTTTTTTTTTATTTAACAAAATAAACCCTAAGCTAGAAAATAATTGACGACCACAGCTGGAACTATGAGACCTTTGTAAAAAAACAAATTCTGAAAATATAAATTTTTTGAGGGAAGTTCCAAGAAAAATTTGTCCTCATAGCTCTTGGTTTTATCTAATCAGAGCCTAACTTCAAATTATTTTACATGCTAAACACCATAACATATGATAAACATACCCTGAAATAAAATACGATTCTCAAAATTAGGAATTTAATATATTATAGGACCACTCTTGAGTTTCTTAGATCGCCGTCATCAAGAACCACAAAATCTACAACGTACCGGTATCTAAAACCATGGAATCTTTTTCAAGAAGTTTCAACCGCTACTCGACGAAATAATGGAAAATCGCAAACCAACTACATTTTTCTTAAATAAATATTATTACTCTTTAAATTTAAATAAATATTTAAATTTATCTATAAATATTAAAATAAATATTAAAAAATAAATATTAAAATAAATAAATATTTAAACCACTCTTTCTTGGTTAGTTCCAAGAAAAGCATGCTGTAACAAACCAATTGTTTTTTGGTTTCAATCTAACCTCAAAATTTTCTGAATGTTAAACACGATAAAAAATACGTCTATAAGCATTATATATGGTTTAGAACATCTCGTAGAAAAAAAAGCAAAAAGTTATTTTATGTTAAAAGTAAAGTTCCGGAAAGTGTTCTAAGAAGTGGTCGTCTAACAACAACAAACAACCAACATTTGCAACTTAGCCATTCTTATCTAGCTGTGTTTTCCCTAAAAAGGAACTGCCCTCGTTTCACATAATCAAAACAATGGTTTACTATTTAAAATCCATGCTCAAAACTATTTACTTTTTTGTCGTCTGCATTGGGTTTGTCATGTATGCTCTTTCAAGAATGTGCAACCGAGCAGCTGCCACCACTATCTCATCAGAGAATTTTCTCAGCTGAAATATCGTCCTGTCTTCGAGAACCTAATCCTGGCAGTCGTTCTTCTTGTCACACTTTTTCATTCACTCCTTTGATCAGAGATTTCATTTCTTAAACGCGCACTCAGTTCGCCTCTCATCACTTTGGCTCCTGTGTCTTTACCATTTTCCAAAACAAATCTATTTACCAACTCCAATGGCATTCTTAGTGCGTCTGACGCCTTTAAACCCATCAACTCACAAACTCGTCCCATCATTCTAACACTTTTTTTCATCCTCTACAATTATTTCATACACTTATAGACTACTACAGATTGTTCCAAAACTTTCACCAAAAAAAAGTATCGCATAAACTACCATCACGTTATTACCATGTCATTCGCGCATTAACTTAGTATGGTCGAATGTTTGTCAAGAAATTCCAATCATTCGCAACGTCCTAAAATAAAACCAAACCTGAAAAAAAAATATTATCAATAAGAATAGAACGCATTATCATCATCATCATCTTGTATGGATTCAATTTGATATCGTTTCAAGTTTTTGAAGATCTTAAGACCTCAAAAAAAAAATAAAAAGATTTTCACACGTGAAACTAGTCTCGTAATTTGCTTCAGCTGTCGTGTTGATAAAACTTAAAGCACGCCAATAAATTCAAACGAGAAAAAGAGACCCCAAGGATGAAAAAAACAAAACAAAACCCAAGCTAACACTACCAACTAGCAGATGCTTCGCTAAGTAAAGGAGTTGATAAAAGAGAAACTCGAAACGACATCATCAGCTGTTGTCCATGAATCAGTTTGCAAGTCTAAACAAAGACTTCGAAGAGTCTCGATGAGATACGAAAACCAAACGCAAAGAGACAACATACAAAACATTAAAGGACACATGAGAAACTTGAAGCCTATAAAAATAAAAGAAAACGGGGTAGAAAATAAATAACTGCAGGTGACTGTCGCGATGAGTGAATTATTGGAAGAAGAAAAAGTTTGTTAAAAATAAAAATAACACCATTCATTTGACGGTTTAATTTAGAATATTTATAAATGGAACCGAATAAAAATAAAAGTATGCACAGCTATACACTAAAACTATCAACACGACTTGTTTTTGTAGAATTTTAAAGGAAGAGTATACGTATAAGCATAAACAGTGGAACACGCCATATATTATTCCGTTTAAAATGTTTGAGATGTTTACCCGTTTAAGACGTAATATCCAACATTTGGCATCAAGTATAATTGCAAATTAACTTTTGCGTAGAAAATACCTATTTTGTTCAGTAAGACTTTTCAGTACTATAGTTTTCTCATACGTTTTACAAGCTTAAAAAACTGATAGGTGTCCGCGCTTCTAGATTTTCCTCGAGCTTATGCCAGGCTACATTCTACAAAAAAATCTCGCATAAATCAAAATATACAGGGAGTACACCCTGAAACTCCAACATTTCCTGTGTCACTGATTGACAATGTTGGAGTTTAAAGCTGGACACTCAAAAATCTGACAAACGCAAAAGTACAGCTTAAATCTTCAATCACTTGTGCACAACCGCACAAAATCGCTCGATAAAAGATTCCGATATATCGACGACATAGTTCTACATACTTTTGTCATATCTATTACAACGATTGAAATAATTTCAAAAACCAAAAACGCTCTACACGTCACAAATTTAAATGACTGTTATAATGGACTATTTCTAAACAAATACATTGAAATGCTTTTTTTTAAGAGTACGCTTTTTTTCGATTTTTGCAATTTTAGATTTATAAAATTTTTCAGTTATAATTTCATTTCTCATTTCTGCAAGTTTCATTTCGTTTTATGCGAATTTAGATTTACCGATATTCAATCTTTGAGTAATTAGACATTCGATTTATGTTTTTAGTCATTCCATTTTCGATTTTTTGCGACTTTTGTTACATTGGACTTATGCGGTTTTCGATTCATGGAAGTTTTCACGTTATGCGATTTTAGGTACATTGGACTATACAGTATACTCTCGTAAACGTCTGTAGAGATACGTTCAATTCCCAGCTCACTCACAAGTGAAGAAAGCTAATATAAAGCGTAAAATAAAAAGTCGGTCTTTCTTTATAATTTAAGTTAAGTGCCATTGTACATTCTTACAACACATCATGTATAACAAAAACAAGAAACGGTGTAACATTTCATCGGGAACACCTATTTCTCAATATACCCATCAAGAAACACAAGAGACACCCAGGGAAAAAAAATTAGAAAAGTTAGTAACGCAACAATGACGACAGTAGCTTTTCAAAATGGTGAATCAAGAGGTTCAGTTTATGCTTTTGGGACGAGATGAAGAAGAGAAGAGGGGGGGGGGGGAAGAAAGAGAGAAAAGAGAAGGGTAGAGAAAAAGGGAAAATAAAGAGGAAACCCATTAGCACGCCACGGTCCGGGTAGCGACAAGAGGTCCCGCAGCGGGGTCGTGAACACAACGCTTCCCCCTGGAGCTAGTTTTGTGAAGAACCGCCGCTCCGAGTATAAATGGTACAAATTATTATTTATTGGCTCCGTTTGTCGGAGTGGCAGCCATGCCGAACTAATGTTCATAAATAATGCAACTACAAGTCCCCGTGTCACGATTGCGTTCGGATACAAACGGTCAACAAATTACATTGTCACGAGAGTTGGGTTTTTTTTTTTATATTATTATATATAACTCGGCTAGCGAAAAGAGACTGTATAGGAGGACTTCTTCTATTTCACTATACCAAGCAAGTCAAGAGACACAAAATTTTTTTAGACATCATTTATTCGTGAATAATAACGCGGTGGTGACCATGTGTACGAAACGACTTTGTTAATTTGGTAACAATGATTGAAACTTTATATATATATAACGTGTCACCCCATTTTTTTTTTTCATATTGAAAAAAATGAAAGCTATAAATGAAGTCATAAATGTAATGTACAACAATAGTAAATTTGGAACTATACATGTCCTACACGCAGTTCTCGTTCTACAAAAAGTATTTGATTTATGCGAGTTTTGTATATACAATTTTGCTATGTGATGTGAGAAACAATCTTCCAGATGCTCGTTATAGGCGAGAAGCTTTCACTATGATGCGATCTTGTGCAACAGTGCACGATAAAACTAAACGCACACGAAAACACTGCTTTTTGTTCCCAATGTATTTTTATGTTATCGTCAAAATCTAAAAATTAAGTTATAACTAATATAACTAACATACGTGTATATGTTACAGTAAATACCCGAATTTAATGAAACTCTGGTTTTGACTATTCAAAAGCGGGTTTGGACAGTTTTAGAACGATTTTAGAACGTTCAATTAAAGCGTTTGACGGCCTTCAGCCGCAGAAACTTGTAGTTAGGTATAAGTTAGTCATATTTTGACTAGTGAAATCTGGTTTTTCCTGAATTCGGGTATTTACTGTAACATATATACTGTATACACCACTTGTGGAGAAAATCCGGGCCTTTATGATGGAATTGTCCTCTATAATTTTTTCTTTCCATTTTACAAGAATTTTGATATATGGGGTTTTATATTTTATACAACGTTTTCGTACAAAATAATTGTCGCATAAATCGAGGACTACCCGTATTAGATCAATTGGGTGAAATGTTCAATGAAGGTAGTATAATACTACGTAAGAAATGATACTTAACATTAAAGGTAATATCGACGTTAGTCTTAGTTGGAAAACGAAACCTACTAAATCACGAAAATGAGCAACATCAGCCGACATTTTTATCTTCGCTTATATTGTGTATATGACTTTGAAAAATTTGAAAGAAAAAAAGTCTATAGCCACAGCGGATCCAATCAATAGGGTGTACCACTACTACAACCACCATCGTTCCTTAACCGACAGAAATTCACTATATCATAGACCGGGGGTAGTTCAATTGGCTGAATGAACTGTGGCACGTCCTCACTTAAACTTCCTTCGTTCAATCTTCTATCAAATTCCAACAGCGAGCACTTTGGGCCAAATTCGATTTTTACCAAGATGGACTGATGAATGAAGCCATTTCATGTAATTGCCTCATTTTTCTTTCCCCACCCGTCACCTTCCTCTTCTTCTTCTTCATCTTCATTTCTCCCTCCCCCCCTCCTTTTTCCCTCTCTTTCTCTTTTCTTTTCCCTCGAAAAAATTTCACCCCCTTTCCTTTTTCTCCCCCCTCGTTGTGTAGCATTTAATGACCCGTGTTACCTTGCTTCGAATTAAAAGACCTTCCGCTAGACTTAGTGGTGTTCCAAAGATTCCTTTTCTCGAAACCAAAGCAAAGCAACGCCGACTTTAGCGGTCGTGGTTTGTGGCCAACAGAGTAAAGTGGAAAAGAAGAATAAAAAATAACACCATCTAAATAACACGTTAGTACAACAGAAGGGGGATTGTATTTGAAAACCTCAAGAAAAGAGGGGGGCAAAATACGACACGCTAAAAGACATCCGCTGTATCAACAAACCCTAATCTTATCCACAAAGAGAGGATACTTAACACACACACACACAGTATCGGAGCCCACTTATGCCACCTCTAATTGGACCTAAGCCCTTCTTTTGGCTCCAAAAGCCTTATCTTCATCGCCTACTTATTCTCTATGCAAATTTACAACCCCTCGTTGCCAACGGCTGGACCAAAAGAGTTTTACTTTATGAGTCATTAAAAACGCGGTAATTTTTCGAAAAGCGCAATTGCAAACAAGAGTGAAACGCACACAAAGGTTCGAACAAAACCAAGCGGTAAGCAAACCGTGACTTTCTTTTGTTAACGATATACAGTCATGATGCTCTTACCACTTCCTCTCAACTCGCCCGCAAACCAAAAGATGTGAAAACTGCCTCACCAAATAGACATCATTTAATGTCAACTTAACCTCTAGTTTTCAACATTAGATCAACACAGCCTATGAAAGTTTGTAGTCCAACATTATACAGGATGAGTAAAAAATGCGACTCCATGGAAATACAGTGAAACCTCTCTAACTCGAACACCTCTAACTCGAATTTTTTCATGGTCCCTATAACCAGCAATACATGTAAAAGAACTTCTCTAATTACTCGAATTTACTTTTACTTTTACTTACTCGAATTTTTTTTTTCGGTTTCTTGAGTGTTTGAGTTAGAGAAGTTCTACTGTATTATAAAGGCTGTTACAATGACAATTTTGAGTTTTGGATATAATTGCGCCTTCTCTGCAAGTCATCCATACTTTCCGGTTATAGCCAGGCCCAATCTGACGTTGCTATTTGTTTGCACTTAATTATGCGTTTATTGTGCAGGCTAGGTTAAGAAAAACAAAGAAACGTATGATATTGTTTTGTTTTCCTAACCTAACCTGCACAATGAATTCATAATTGAGTACAAGCAAATAGCAACATCGGACTGGGCCCCGCTATTACCGGAAAGTACCATGTTTTGTACTACAATGTATTACAAAAATCTTATCTTACCATACTACAGGTTGCTGTTGTTGGGTGGTGGTGGAACAATTAGTTTAACAGAAGTTGGAAAATTCATCATTCAGTCTGTAGAATGGGCACAGTCGGTGAAAACAAATCACTGTGTGTGAACACGTCTGTTGAGCAGTTTTTGTTAGACACTGTTGTTGAACACTGCATAATCTTGATAACTTGTTGCACATCCCATCAATTTTGAACTTTAGTACAAGTACACACAATTTCAGAAGTTGATCTCACTGTCAGAGATTTAGCACTCTATTATTTGTATTCCATATTCATAATTGTGAACACTTAATTCAAATCACTGTAATCATTTAAACTGTTTGTCTACTAACATAGAATGTCGATAAATCGTTTCACTGTGCAACACTTGTTGTGTAATAAACTGTAATGGAAAACAAAATAATTTTACCATGACCATAACCGAATAGACTACTGAATCAGTTTTCCTCAAAATTAAAAAAAAAAAAAAATTGGGAATGGAACTACCCGGATATATAAATTTAAAATTTTAATGCAAATAAACTTGATTGGCAGCAAACAACTGATTAGTAGTAAAATAAAAATTTCAAAAAAAAACAAAAACAGGTGTGCTTTTTTTAATTATTTAATTCTCGTTTTTTTACTGCTTCACGAAAATAATTCAATGATTTTATAATAAAATGATTGATATACTATGTACAATGTATTTCTATAAAAAATTAAATAAGTCACCAGATTTTTTTTTAATTGTACAGTAGACGTTCGCAAATCTGACCATTTCTTGTACAGAGGGATGTCAGATTAGCCAGGATGCCGGATTATTGAGAGTACATAAAAATCTTGAGTTTAATTTTTTATTGAACTTAACTAATAAATAGCCCGTCAAAAATGACGGGAATTCATTTAGCTCATATTGCTGCGCAATATTCGCTACATTTGGAGTATCTGTTTTTCATTTCGGAATTTTCACACACAGTGGCGCTGGTGAGGAAGCACGCGCCAGCGCCGATTAAAAAATTCTTTACTGGAAGCAAGGTTGTTCCTATAGAAACAACCTTGCTGGAAGAAGCAATTGCCAAATTGTTATAGAAAGGTTGCCAGATTGTTATAGTTTGTTAGATTGTTGTTATTGTTGTTGTTATAGAAACATAACTGGTGAGGAGGAGCAGGAGGAGGAGGCAGATTCAGCATTTTATAACAATTAAGATTTTGCAATTTCACTCAATGTGGTGCTTAAAAAGTGTGAATTAGAAACGAAATAATGGTAAAAAAATACACGATTAGTACAGTATGTATTTCATGTTATATCAATGATATTATACTGTCTCATTTACTGGTCTCAGTGCTGTAACCCCGACTATTTTTTTACGTTAGCTGAGGCCGGATTAGCGAGTCCACTGTATTTTAAATTGACTTAGTGAACAAATTTTGCTGAATTTTTATAGAGATTAAAACTAAATGAATATTTGTTTCTATACTGTATATGTACAACTTTTCTTTGATTATTTTGTTAACAAGAAAAATATATTGGATAGACCATATTTTCTAAAAGTCACATTTTGTCATTATTCATAAAAAAAAAAATTGAATTTGAAAACAGGTGTTGCATTCTTGAATTTTTTTATCAAAACTTAGTTTATAAGAAAAATAATCCAAAACCAAAATACTTAAACCTAAACACCAGTTTTCTAACATCAACAACAAAAATCTCTTAACAAAACAACCAAATTGCTCTTTTAACTCAAACCCTTATTCCAACGTACGATTCTGCTTGTCATTCTGTATCATTACTCATCTCACGTTGACAAATCTGTTTTCAACCTGATTTCTTTCCTCATTCTAACAATTTCCCATTCATCCAACGATAATAACACCACCTACACAATTGCGTACCTAAAGCATCATAATTTTGTGAATCGAATTGCCTCCCGAGTCACTCGACTATATATAATAAAAAAAACAAATTAACAAAAAATACTAAAAAATAAATAAATAATGTGACTAAAACTTTTCAATTGTCTCGTATTCAGGACTAGTCGGAGGAAAGACCTCATTGTCAAAGTGATGATCACAGAACGCCGACTAAAAAGTGACGAAGCGGTTTTTACTATTACAACCACTGACCTTATACAGTGTGCAACTTAGGTGGGCCTTTGGGTGATCCGAAACATTAAAAAAAATTTTACCTAAAGAACTTTGTAATTTTTTTTTTTTGCTCTAACCAATTTCAACCATCATGATGATGATGATGATCAATCATCCATTCTACGCTTGATAGGAAATGGCAATAACTGAGTTTGGTGCTAATAACTCAATTTTTACAAAAGTCATCACATCATTCTAGCTGTAGTAATGTCACTTTTGTCATAGTTTATAAAAAAAATACACTACAAATCAAAACTACTTAAGTACTTGTTGAGATTATAATTAAAGTGTTTATTTTTTTCCATACAACAAAAATGGCTATAAATTTCGGGTGACAATATCGATACAAAACTACGTTAAAAAAATTAACACCTATAACACTCCCTAATAACAACAACACAAGGCTATAAATTATAACTTTTATTTTTATATATATATCAATCCTTATATATCATGTTAGATGGGGAAAAGATTTTTCACACAATTACAAACAACACTCGGTTATTTTCTTTCAAGCTATTTCGCAGCTCATAAATTCCTTTAATTTGAAAATCGGAGGTGACAATGAGAAAACGCCAAATCATATTTTATCGCTAATAGCATCTTTGAAAAATAACCTCAAGATCAACGGTCCGACAAAAAACAACAATAACAACAAAAAATAAAGTGAAGGATGAAGAAGAAAGAAATAAAGAATGAGAAAAGTTGTGTAGTAGTGTATGTAGTGCGGGTATTGGTTTTAATTAAGCGAGGTGTAACAAGCTGTAGTAGAAGGAACAATTGATGACCCTCCATTACGTTGGCTGATAAGTCTTAAGGGGTGCGGAGACCGGAAGATTAAGCATTGATTTGTTGTCTGTAGATTATCGTGGGGCCAAACGTGTGATCGATTTCAATGGTAATAAATCAGGACCCGGCACAAACATTTTCCCCACTGATACGCAGCATTTGCCTTTTCCATCTTTACCACTCTTTGTAAATTACTACTAAAACCGGATTACGATATCGGTTCATTAATCTCAACTCGACATTCTGCATTTCCTCGAACATGTGCGTTTCTTTTTTACTCTGTGTGTGACATAGTGATTTTTTGTTTGGTGTTTTTTCTGACACTAGTTTGGTGTGTGAAAATAGGCAAACGTAATCAATTTTGTTTGATTTCACATATACATATATATATATAATTTGTATATTATAAACAAATATATGTAGTTTTAAAGTTAAAAAGATAATGAAAAATTTTAGTTCAATGATAGTTTGATATTTTTATTGAAAAATAATTTTGAAAACTATTTAGAACATAACTACGTATATTCTATGTAAAATATTGGGTGGCGCAAAATAAGTTAAACCATTGTTTTTTTCTGTAACTTTTGAACGAAATGTAATAAATGGATTATGTAAACGGTGAATGAAAGTTTGATTCTTGAAAATGTTTTTTTTCCAGACAGAAAAGACTCCATTAATTTTGGCTTTTGACTCCAACGGTTTTCAAAAAGTTTCAATGTTTCAAATCGTAATGTCATTTTTAACCAGGTTTTGTGTGTCGTGTGCACTTGAAATTTTGTGCAAAAATTAGTCCCGCGTGACAATTGAATCTATCAAATTTTGAGGAATCAATGTCGAGTCAATTCCGAGCTATTATCATGTAAAAACTCGCTTTTCAGGTATAGAGTGTTGCTGATGCTCTGAACCACATGTTCGTTTCCCATTGTTGTGAATAAACATACACACAATATTACCAATGATTCACTACGTATAGTTTCACGCTCATTGTAGAATGTAAAAAAGATTCATCCGAAGAAACACTTAATGAAAAGGTTATACCAAAAAAAACGAAATGTTTTTTTAAGCCACTTGTTAACAAGTTAAAGTAAAAATTTTATTCAAATACCTACAGTATTCATGTTATATACACCTTTCATACTTTTCATTTCCTCCAAAATCGTCCATTTTTTCTGAAACTAAACATGTTCTCGCATCATCTAAACGACTTCTCATT
The DNA here is from genome assembly GCA_034695005.1 of Cryptops parisi. Taxonomy (NCBI): domain Eukaryota; kingdom Metazoa; phylum Arthropoda; class Chilopoda; order Scolopendromorpha; family Cryptopidae; genus Cryptops; species Cryptops parisi. The sequence continues at coordinate 7,985 of JAQIWH010002718.1, read as the reverse complement.
TTACTTCCTTAACTACAACACCAACATCATTCTACACGTAGATCTCCATCAGTTCCGAAAACTAATGTCAACTTAAGCCTTTCGCTACTTGCAACTATTGCCCTACGACTTCATGAAGAGAAAACCAGAAAACTAGTAGGCAGCAAGGTTTCTCTCGATGACAGGCGTAAAAGAGAATACGAACACACAACAACAACAGCCTTACTACCACTGAAGTTGAAAACCTGTTGTAATAGTAGTAGTAGTAGTAGTAGTAGTAGTAGTAGTAGTAGTAGTAGTAGTAGTAGTAGTAGTAGTAGTGGCACCAGCAGCTAGCCTATTAGCACTTTGTAAAACGTTGTTGGCTTTCTAAAAGCCTCCGAGTTGCGCGATGTGGCCGGGGCAGAAACAAGGATTACGTTCAATCCTGGTATCTCTCCCGGATATTTATCACGTGTTAACCATCTTCCTTTTCCTCCCCCACTTATTTTCCTGTTTTCTTCATGGTGTTATACCTGTAGAGTCGCATACTACAACAACAACAACTCCAACTCCTCTTAATACCCTCTGCCTTGGCGGACCAGCTGTGGCGCGAGGACCAAAATGAGCAATAACGACAACGTTAACGCAAAAGCTGAGGCTTCCAAAAGGTGAAGAAGACTTTCCAAAACAATCTCCTTCCATCCCTACATATATACAAAACAAAATGAACGAGCTAACTTAAGAACATTCGATAACAAGACCGAGGATGAAAGTTTAAGAGATTCGATGTCTTTTATCTTTTTCCTGAATCGAAAAACATTTGTTGGAGTTTGTTTTTTTTTTTGTCGTTGTGGTGAAGTTCGAAAAATTGACTTTAAATTCCATGTTACCCGAAAGCGAATGACTGAGGAAATTGGTACAAAAGATCCTCGATTTCCTTATATGCGATTTCCTTGATATACTGCAAAAGAAATCCTTCCGAATGCTCGTTAAACAGTTTTCGCTATTATGCGATTTTGTAAAAAAAGAAAACTGACTTAAACCCACTTCATTGGAGAACAAGTAACAGGATTTGTTAGAATAATTAATTCTTAATTGAAACGAGTTCCTTATATGCGATTTTGCAACTAGGGTTATTATATACTGTTTTTATATACTGCTGAAGTGTTTCCCATTTAATAACACCCAAAAGTGGAATCACTTACCTTTTAATCTTCGATCTTCAATCTTCAAGTGTTCACGTGTCAAATGTATTACAAATTGTAGTCATTTTAATCACCTTGTAGATAATCATTTCAAAATTTGATCGTGTTTTTGTAAACTTTTATCATTTTTTTAAAATTTCATCATAGGTTAGTTTGTGTTATGTAATTGTTGTTTTTACTTCTACGGAGTGCTCCTTTTAAAATAAAAAATAAATAAATACGATTTTACACTATGCAATTAGAGATGTCCATCTTAGTCTCACGAGTGTTGTTGCCTATGTGCTGTTAATTAAAAACCAATATGGCTGACGCCATATGCCAGTGTATAAAGGGTATGCTTGAAAAGCATTTTTAATGAACTTGTTTGTTGATTTTTTTACAAGTTTGTTATTAAATAATTTTTAGTTACTCTCAGATGCTTGTTATAGGCAAAAATATCGTTATTATGCGATTTTTTTATGATGGTCACTGATGGGTGACAAACTTTTTAATGTTACTACGTTACTTTTTTACGTTACTAGGCTCTACATTTTTTGTTACGTTACGCTATTTTTGGTGACTTAAAAATTTTCAAACGTTACGTTATTTTTATATTAAATATTTCTTTGTTGACGATTAACCACTGATTTGAAAACGATGCATGTCTAGGGGTAAAGATATTAGTTTAGGTTAGTTAACAAAGCTTTAAACAGTTAGTTAGGTTAGTTAAAGAAGTGGCAAACATTTTTGGTATACCACCATTAATAGTATACAAAAAAAATGTTCGCCGCTTCGTTGAAATTTCGAGATATTTAAAATTAAATTTACAAAAAAAAAAATTTTATTTGGTTAATATAATAACAATTCGTTATAATAATAGTATTGGTAGTTCTTTTCTTTTTAAATGGTTGAAAACGCTACGTCATTTTTGCAGTACACTTTTCACACGTACACAACATACATTTACGCTCACGTAAGTACACGACGACAACAACTTGTAGACGATGGTTGTCGCGTAAGAAAATGTAGGCTATAAGAACCATGAAAAACAGTGTCATTTCGACTTTCCCACAATCCCTTTCGGATTGAAATGACGGCAGTAACAACGCGATTTTTCAACCCATTTCGTGGGAAGCAATCCGTTTTTCTCTACCGTGTACCTAAGCCTCCACCTCCTTGGAACCGACACCATCCGCTCGGAAACGAGCATTTTATTTACCCCCGGTAAAAAAAAAAATCACACAGACGAAGAAAAATAAATATCCGACAAGAATAAAAAAAAATCCGGGGTAGCCATTTCACACGAAGAAGAAGAAAAGGAAATTCTTCAAGATAAAATAAGAGCAGAAATAAAAAACTCAGTAGTAGTCAAATAAAGACTTAACAGTCGTTGTTCCAAAGTTAATCTTCCCATAATCGCAAGGGGTTTTTGAGTTTTCAATAATTTGTAACGACGCCAAAAATAATGCGAAAATTTGGACTTTGGCTAATGGAGAACTTATGCAAAACAATATTAGAAGATCAAAAAATATGAACGCAGAAATATCACCCCCAAAAAAGGCTTTGCGTAATAAAGAGTGATTAAGTTTATACTAGTGAAAACAACGTTTTAACTCAATGTTGACAAAATAGCACGATATTTAAAGTAAATAGTGCTTATTGTATACATTGCTTGTTTTAAAGAATGTTACACACACTGTTAAAGTGTAAACCTCATATTTCATTGAATATAATTAAATGCAAAATATGTACATTAACGTGTGAAATTAGCAATTACTTTAGGGCTTATTTACTAAAATAAGTTAATTATAATGCATATTTGAGTTGTTTATTTCCTATAATAATTCGCTAATGTAAGTCTGTCTACCTATAGCTCATTGGCCTAGCACCACCCAATGGTGTTCAACCGCGCGATTTTCAAAGTTAGCATTATCTTACCAGAGATGAAATAGATTAAGATTAAGATTAAAAATGTAAATACTCCTAGAACCCGTCATTGATGATGGTCTTTTATCTAGTATTAGTCGCACCTCTCCTTTCCCCAACTACCTACCTCTAGTATTAGTTTATTTTGTCATTTCAAGTTTTGACGGATTTCGAGCTTTAACTACGAATTTCGTGGAATAACACGTTTGAACACTTTAACTAGACGTTTCTTTTAACAACACATTTGCCACATTAAATGGATAATGAAAATAATAGATTATGTACTTTAACTAGGTATTTCGCCAAATAATTGATTCCAACACTTCAGCCAGGAACTTCATGAACGCATTTCACCACTTTAATTATGCATCAAACACAGTTACACTTTAGATATTTCATGAAATAACGTATTTTGCACTTTCAATGAGCAGTTCATGAATTAATCGTAACACTTCACACTTTCACATTCACTCTACAAAATTTAATATTGGTGATGTATGGCAGTTGTAAGGTAAGATAGTAGTCAACTGTAAACAAATTAAGCCTACGCAAATTAAGCTTACTCAATAATCACTCGCTCATGGGTGTTCTCAATTAATCTCTTTTCCATTACCACACTAGATAACGTTAATCAGCTGGTTCTATTTCACTTTATAAATAAATTTAGTTGTTATTATTCTAGCTATCTTTTTAGAATATAAGATACAAAGTAAAGAAAAGAGCAAAGCCTTGAGAAGAGATTGCAAATTAAGTAGTGGTAATAGTAATAGGCGAATTTAGTTGCTGTAGCAGACGCAGCAACGTTGTAGCAGACGTAGCAGACGCAGCAGCTCTTTCGGTCTGAAATATGGTCGCAATATTGCCACCATTATCTGGCACATCGGCAACGTTACAGCCGCTTCTAATGGCCGTTCTTCATCCTCAACGTTTGAAATATCAGCAATATTAATTCACTCAAACTTGGGAGTCTTTTAAGCACGCTTACAGTCATTGTGTATTAACGATAAGCAAGACGAATGGCGACGCACGAAATCACGGTTGAGCCCGAGTTTCCCAAAAGCCTCCATTTGACGACTGACCCTGGAGAATTTTATTATCACACTCGGAATACAATCCCTGGTCCTCGTCTCGACGAATAATTTATTTAAATTTAAAAAAGAAGAGTGAAATTAGAAACAAAGAGTGGAAAGAAAAAATATAAACTGCACTCTTTATAAAAAAAACTAAAAGCAACGAGTGTTGGAATGCGAACAAGAAATCTTGTTGGGATTTTATGTAGGACAAAATCCGGATCTTCACATTGATATAAATAATAACAAGGATTTGCCTAAAGCCTCTGATACGTTTTAAAAAATTAAATGTCAAAAAATGACCGAGTTTATTCTTCATGATATAAAACATACTGTATGTGAACTAATTTTTAGTAACCATTTTTTATATGTAAAGTGTCTCAAATGTCATCACCTTGTTTATTTTTATTATAATTTTAATTTTATTTTTAATTTTCATTAATTTTCATTTTCTTTCACATTATTAAAATGCAACTCCAAATATTTTAATTACCCATATTTCATTAAATTTGGTATATTTTTACAAAAAAAAACAAGCAAAATTTGGTTTCAACTTTAATTTTGACTTCATGGGTTTGAAAAAGAGATGGCAAAGTAAACGTTCATTGTTGGGATTTAATTTACAAGATCAAAAAATTTGTGGAGTTAAAATAAACCAAATCTTGCTTGTTTTAATTTTTTTGTTTTTTTGTGAAAATATACCAAATTTAAATAAAAAACTGGGTAATAAACAATTTTTCGAGTTATCTTTTAATAATGTTAAAGAAAGTGGAAAAAATATAAAAGTTATAACAAAAACAAATGGGGATGATGAATTATGGGACACCCAATATTTTGATGAATTAATTTTTCAATTTATTCACTAGACATGTAATCCATCCACCAACAAATTGATTCTCACTCGCCAACGCTTAAGTTTAAACGTTTATTAATTCACTAAAATCAAATATGCAATTACTGAAAAAAAACACGCATAAATTGAATACCGGTATCGAATTACTCAAAACATTGCATAAATATTTTAATTCGCATAAATCGAAACATGCAGAAATCAAAAAATGAATTCATTATGTATGTATATCTGTATATGACAGTATATAAAAAGTATGCTTAAAAAATGATTTTTAATCTATTTGTTTTCACATTTTAAGCATTAAATCTCTGAAAAACACGACGATTTAGACTCGATTAAAAACGTGTTGCGAGAGACGAAACAATAAACAAGAGAATTTTTCCATTAACGTTCTTGCTCATGACTCAATTAGGGAACCACGAATGAGATACGAGAAAGAAATAAAATAAAATAAAAAAATATAAATCACGGTTAACCAACTAGAGGCTAATTTCGGTTCATCTCGAAAAACCATAACTCAATAAAGTTCACTTCGTTATGACATCTTTATCCGGTCGGCGGAGGCGGCAATAGGCGAATAAAAAAAGAAGAGCGCTTGATGAAGAGACGAGATAGACATGGGAGAAACTACATACTATTGACCTTAACATTGTTCTGCCGGCTGAAAAATTATGGCGTATTAATGGCAAAATTGGCGCTCGGCTCGTAACAGTCGTTTCTCAATTAACGCATCTATAGCGAGCGAGAAAGAGCGAGCGACATGGAGAAAGTGAAACCTATCATAATACACTTCTAGACTTTGCCTCCTCGATTAATAAAGATGCTACTTCGCAATGATGAAAAATTATTACCACTCTCTTTTCGACGAGATCATCCGCACGAAAATTCCTAAACGAAGATTGATCGCTTTGACTTGAAAACGTTGCCCACCAGATTCGATATTAACATGATAAGGGCGATAGTTAATATGAATTGAAATATCGACCTTTTTTTTTTTTACATATATGAAAAAAATATAATTAATTTAATAAGGTAGTTAATTAATTTATAAATCAGAGGTACCCATTAGTGGGAGTTTTTAAAAAGAAAATATTGACGAGTAAATTTAAACACATTATTCTGAAGAAATTCAAAATAAAGATCACTTATTACGCGGGAAAAATATCTTAAGCGAGTTTTACTACAAATACCATGCATGATGAAAAAATAGTTGTGAATTGTGTATTTAAATATGTCTATGTGTATATAAGGTATAAGGCTTATCTATAAACATATTTTGCATGTTACACAAGTTAATATATCGATAATTTCTCGATATTGAAATTGAACGTGTATGTTACTATGTGAATGTATACATGCTTTTTAAGAATACGTACACTTTATGTAGTTTCGGCTTTATGCGAATTTAGATTTATGCGATCTTTGAGAAATTCGATATTCGATTCATGCGAGTTTTGATTTATTTTATTTTCGATTCATTTTATTTTCGATTTCTGAAATTTTCGATTTGTGCAATTTTTGTCACATTGAAGTATACAGTATATTATGATGACACCTGTAGATGGCAATTCAATCCCCAGCTCACTATCTCACTCACAAACTAACAACTCACAAGTGAAGCTAATATAAACCGTATAATAAAATGCATATAAGCTTACATGTATTTGCTGTACAGTTCAAAATCTATTTCACAAAATACCTGGTTAAAGTATGAATTTATTTATTTTTAAAATTAATTTAGAGCCTCCATTTATGCGAGTTTACAAATATGCTTGTAATATGAATAAAACATTCGTTATTATGTGATTTAGTGTCGTAGTGTAAAGATTCACAAGTGACTGAACGCTTCTGTATATGTCTACAGTTGCAAGTTTGATATATGCGTTTTATATTAGTGTTTTTGCAGACCGTAACCGCATAAATCAAGAGCCTGTAATTTAAGGGCCTCCAATGTTACTAAAGTAATGAATCAAAAGCAATAATGTATCATGTAGTAGACAACTATTAAAACGGGTTAATAAGTTATTATAACGTTCTGTTCGTAGATAGAAAAAAAAAGAATCACGTGATCGTTCGCAACCACCATCCAAGATGGCTGTCAAAAGATTTGGATGCAAAACTCTTGGAATTACTTAATTCAACAACTCCTATCGAAAGCACGTTTTACATTAAAAATTATATATTGAAAAAAAAAATTCGGCTAGAAGAAGGCGGTATATGTACAAAAAGAACCTTTGAAAAAAGAGGGGAAAACCACAGCACTTTGTTACGTGGGCGAAAAAAATAAATTCGAAACAAATGAGCAGCGCGAACAAAATTATGAAGAAAGAAAAGGGGTAAAAACGAAAGAAAGGGAAAATAAATTTCTGATAAAAAAAAATTTTAGAGAAAAAAAAAAGAGAGGGGGGTGTATAAAGATGAATGAATGGAGGAAAGAAGCAGAGAAAAGGAAGTCAGCGAATCGTGAACGCATCCGCCACACTGTGGCAGTGGTTGCAAGACCGGGGCCCCACGGGTTCTTCACAAGAAGCCGCCCTTTTCAAAGGGGAGCCGCCCCAATGAGACCGTTAATTGACACGGGCTAACCCCCGACCGACCCCATTTTTCAATACGACCGAGCCTCGTCACAATGGAAGAATTTAAACTTCAAATAAAGGCCTAATTATTTCAAACGTGATCATAAATCATACCTGACGTGCAATTTAGCCCCGACGCAGTTTACATCAGCATAAATCATAGTCAATGTCATTGGACCCTGCATGGGTTTGTGTGTGTGTGTGAGTGAGTGTCCTACTCGCATGGCTCTAAAACTCCATGGACCGAAGAACACGTAGAAGAATAAATATACTTATCACCATCATCATTAACATCATTATCAGGAGTAACAGCAGCATCAACGTGAACCGCTTTTTTACTCTACATCTTTTTACTTACACCCCATATATATATATATATATATATATATATATATATATATATATATATATATAT
>JAQIWH010002717.1:0-23108 GCA_034695005.1 Cryptops parisi | reverse complement strand
AATACTTCATCTTAGTTGTAATTCTACTCCAATAGTTTCGGTGGATCAATTGGGTTCACAATAGTTTGGGCACTGGTAATTTAAAGTTCCGTTTTTGCGTGGTTTTGGAATAAAATCAAATCAGAATAATACACGTCTTGTTTGGAAGAAGGTTAGCTACTTACTAGTTTAGTCGGATACAAAAAAAAATTCGTGGGGCTTCGAAAGGAGCCATGTGGGTGTGTAAAAGGAACTAAAATGCCAATAAGGGCCATCTGTTTTATTTTAATTAGAGTACAGGTTGACACATGTGTCAAATAAACTAAATCTGTACACTCTAGCCCTAGTCCTCTTTTATTTTCTTAAAATAAAATAGAATTTTATAACAAAATTTTTTCAACCACTTTTTGGGTGCCCAGGTTCAGAGTGAAATATTTTGAGGAGAGCCCAGGCCTTATTTCAGGGCCTCCTTCGTACTGGGCCCTGTGCCTGTGCACCTGCCTAGATCCGGCCCTGCATTGAAGTATTAAAATATTCAAGGTAGCGCATTAACGCATAACAAATCGGTTACGTTAGATGTCATATCATACGTAAGCAAACAATGAAACCGTAAGCGCGATTAATGACGCACCCTATACATAACACTCCCTTGTAGTTGCGAAAAAAATTATAAGAAAATGTTTTATAAAAAATAATAATAATACTGCGTGTGATATTTGCAAAAATGAATCATCAATTAACGTCACAATTGATTAACCAATCGAAGTTAATCAATTATTGACCCAACCGTGACAATCTCAAGTAATCACGTGATGGCTTTACAAACCCTGTAAAAGCTGTGTCACGTGATCGTTTTCTTATTAACAATAATGAAAAAAAGTTCGGTGCCTTTCTTCTTAAAGAAAAACATTACACACACAGAAAACAGTGTCCAATCGCAAACATGTCTTTCTACGAAGACGTTTGTAACCCAATCTTACGTACGCGACATATCTTTTTTTTAATCACGTGACTAATTAAAATTAATGAAAAAAAACTTAAAGGGAGAGATAAAAGCGACGTTATCTTTAGTTCATTTCCAAACATCCATCCGTTGCCGGTGGTTGTAATTAATGAGCTTCATTAATGACTGGACACGGACTGAATAAGCCAGTCCACACACAAAACGTAAACACCACCAAGACGTCATCGATGAACGTTCTGCCAATTAAGCACGCAACAGGCGGATTTAACAAGATCAAAAACTCCATATACGATATTAAAAACACAACTTTGCTGGATGCCAAACCAATATCGAGCCACTAATACTACGTGATCTTGCACATAACCCCAATGTTCGAATTCCTGCTCGAACCAGACATTAATATCGCGTGACCATGTCAATGGTCATAAACATTGTTTAAAACAACGGTAAAGCAGGATTCTGCTCGTGACCGGATTTTTTAAACACCCGTTTCTTCTCGTGACCATGTCAATGTTCGAGAGCATTGTTTAAGTCCGTGGCGCGTGATTCTGCTCGTAATTATTGTTTAAACGCTCAATCTGTTTGTGACCACGTCAAAGCTCGAGAACATTGTTTAAACCTGTATGCGTGATTCTGTCCCTCTCCTCTCGTGACTACTTCTTAAACAAACACATGATTCTGCTCGTGACCATCGTTTAAACCTGTAATGCTTGATTCTGCTCGTGACCAATTTTTTAAAACACGCGATTGTTCTCGCGACCGTTGTTTAAGCACATGATTGGTGAACATTGTTTCAACCTTTAATGCGTAATTCTGCTCGTGACTACTTTCTTAAACACATGATTCTGCTCGTGACCATTGTTTAAACCTGTAACGCGTGATTATGCTCGTGACCAGATTTTTAAACACACGATTCTTCTCGTGATCGTTGATTAAAAGCTCATTCTGCTTGTGACCATGTCAATGCTGCAGAGCATTGTTTAAACCTGTGACCACTCTTTTGAACACGCGATTGTTCTCGTGACCGAACATATTTTAGCTCGTGAACATTGTTTAAACCTGTGATGCGTGATTTTACTCGTGACCACTTTTTTAAAACATGATTCTGCTCGAGATAATGTCAGTGTTCCTGACCATCGTTCAAACCGTTGACTCGTGATCAGTTTTTTTAAACACACGAGTCTTCTGTGAACATTGTTCAAATACGTGATTTAGCTCATAGCCATTTTTGAACACATTATTTCACTCATGATCATTGTTCAAACCACAGACCCATGACTCTGACCGTGGTTATCGTTTAAAAAACACGCCTACAAACAGACACTGAGAGAGACGACACTAAGCATCATCATTTCTTTTATGATGTGTTTTTACTGCCACCACAAACGACTGTTAAATCCTTTTTAAATAGCTTAATGATAAAACAAATCCTCTGGTATTAAAACAATAATAAATTTTAAAAATAAACAAATAAAACAGACGATAAATCCTCGCTACATTGCGAACAAAATCCAATTTAACCAAGCAGATCGCAAGAAACTTTTGCTAATGAACAACAAAGTTTTCTTCATTTGAAAAAAAAAACAAAAACACTCGAGGCGACAAATTCAACATGCAAACGACCATGTCGCGATCTTTAATACAATTACAATGTAACATGTTTTTGTTGCACTTATCACCACCACCACCCAATCTTCATTTCTATGAATACGGTTCATCATATGTGGGATATTAAAAAAACAAAAAAACATAAGGAGATTATAATTGAAAAATGAAAAAGTAAAAAGCAAACAGGTTGGTAACATCATAAAAGGATCAATCGGCTTTAAAAAGATGGAGTGCATAGAAATCGATAGAAAACTCAAGTACCAACAGTGGCGGTAGCAGCAGCAGCCTGTTGAGTCCGAAAATTCCTTCAAACCCGGGCGGGCGCATTCGTTTTCGTGGTCAAATTAGCTCTTAACATTTGCACAAAAGAAGCTCATTTCCATATTAAAAGGACATAAAATGCATTCCGAGCGGTTCTTTTCAAAAACATTTTGCACAACGATCAAAAATAAAGAAACGCGAATCCTGTCCGACTTTGAACTACAAGTGCACAAGATTTTTTCAAGATGAAAAATTGCTCGTTATTTTCAATAAACGAGATACTAATTTTTTATTATACTATTTTTATCTGCGTATATAAATCAAACTCTTTTATGACATTCATCTGTCGTTTTGTGCGCGAATGACGCAGAACTGGCTCAACCGATTTTTCTGCTAATTTTAAACGCTCAAGTTTCATATGAAAATTTAAAATGACAAAAACTTATATGAAATCGCTATGAATTTTTTAAATAAATATAATTAGATAATTTTTAAACATTTTTTTTCAACTAAAATTTATGTAAACTAGATATATAAATAAATTAATGATATAAGTTAATTTTTCAACATCAATTAATTTTAAAACATCATAAAAATTGAAAATCATAAGAAATGGGTATTATAAAATTCATATTAAAAAATAATACAGTGGAATCCGGTTATTATAAACACGGACAATGTCATCAATCGGTTATTGTCATCATTGTCAGTCGGTTCCATGACACTGTTTAACGTTTTGTTTCCATTGTTTAATATCATATCGTATATAAAAATAAATATTATATAAAATATATTTATAATATACGAAACAGCATGTAATTTTATAATACTATATATATGAAATATTAAATAAAATTTACTTGTAAAATAAAATAACAACGTCCATCTGTACTGTTACTTCCCGGAAATACACAAATTTATATAATATGTTTATATCTCGAACTATATAATAGTAATAATAATATCATATTTGAAATTCACGATACTCAATCAATACCGATGATGATATGGCAAAATTCTCAATGCAACATGACATCCAGATCGAACCATAAATAAATAAACTATATCGATCATTAAAAGTGTACCACTTAAAACACGTCACTACAAAACACAGTCAACTGTAACGATATAACTTCCACCAGCATTTATCGGCACAATTTTACCAAAAATCATTACTAAATAAAACCCAAAAGTGACTTTGTTTTCGATTGTGATTGATGAATTTAAAAAGTTTTAAACAATTAAAGGCAACGTGAATCAATGAATGTTATTTTTGAATTGAAATGAAATTCTTGTGCTATCTCTGTATTGTTGGGTCAGGTGGTATTTTACGTTTAAATTTCAAATAGCATTCGTTGATTTTTCAACGGGTTTTAGTAAATACAAGGTAGTAAATAAATAAATAAATATGCATCGCACAAAACCATATTAAGAAATTGCATTTAGTTAGAAACCAAGTTCCGTTATGCGTTACCATGTACTCATCCAAACATGTTTTTACACACGGAACAAACAAACAGACAAGTCATTTAGCTTTTTATATTCTTTATATATTAGTTTCACGTGTGAGTTTGTGAGTGAGCTAGGAATTGATAGTAATGAACCATCTACAGTCGTTTATGAAATATACTGTATATTCCGATGTATCAAAAAACGCATAAAACGAGAACTATACAAGTCCATCGCATAAATGAAAAACCGCATAAGTTCAATGTAAACAAAAAATCGCTTATATAAATAAATAAATCGAAAATAGAATGACTAAAAAAATCGCATAAATTATCGCATAACTGTAAATTCGCGTCAATAAAAAAATTCGCATAAATCGTAACGTGCATAAATCAAAAATGGAATTACTCAAAACATGCGTAAAAATTACTGTATCAACGATTGCATAAATTTAATTCGCATAAATCGAAATATGCAGAAATCAAAAACAAAATTATTTTTTTTTTGCATTATGTATTTACACACAGTACATCGTGTATATATATAGCAGTATATAAAGAGATAATAAAAAGCATTTTTAATGAAGTCGTTTGCAGCCTGCACTTAATTGGACCAATGAACCCAGTGCATGTCAAATCCACGATTCGACATGCACTGGGTTGAATATGGTGTGTTCCACATGTCAATCATTTTGGACACGTTTCGAGGGGAAGGGAGGGTTCATATGGAAAACATGGGTCTTATTTTTTGTCGTTTTTGTTTTACCTTTCGAGTTTAGGCGGATGGAAGACCCGGTGAGTGAGACTGCTCGGCGGCAGTGGACTCGGCTGATCCACGGCGGACGATGACGATCCGGCATTTTCAGCCATCCCGAAGCAGCATCAATGCGAAACTTCACTCCGAACAACGAGCAGACCCCTCGGGTTGACAGAATATACTCCGCGTATAATAAAAAAAAGCAGGAACACACAAAATCACAGTTCGTACACGAGGAACCCTCTTTTCAGAATCCGACACCTGTGACAACGAAATAACAAAAAAAAATAAAATTTTATCATTAGAATTGACAATCAAGAATGTCAACTTAATTTTGTACAAAAGAGATGAAAAAATGTCAACCTTTGTACGGGATGCAAAATTTCAGGGGTCCGCGTTGCACGAGGTCCACGACACGAATACAACTCCCGACTGGCGAAGACGCTCCGATTGAAAGCTTTTGCGTTGCTAAGTTACGTCGAAGGCACGGTCGTGATGACGTTTACTGCGTACTGTTGCAACGTGCACGTTTCGACGTCCATGTTGAATGCGGATGCTTCGTATGTGACAATGTGACACCTTTGATTTTCGGTTCCATAAAGAGGCGGGAAGCCTGGATGAACTGTTACAACAACAACAAAATAAAGAAAAATATTCAATTTTATATATATTTTTATGTACAGTATATAGAACGTGTATAAATAAACCATTCATTCGATGATGACATGAATAATAATTGATTCAAAAGCAGATGATGATAATAATAATAAAAATAAAAATACATACATAGAAGTTTCAACATAAATCGATTGGCTATACAGTGATGATGATCATAAATATAGTAACCAAATCAATTTGAATACACGTTTGTGGAAGCTAAATTTAAAAGGCTAGGTAAAGCTTTTGTTTAAACAGGTGCTATTTATTATTCTTTGCCACTAACGAAAGCAACTGGTGTAGATTACTCTATAAAAGTGTATAGGTGACACTGCCAACAATAACGCACTTGTATAATGTTGTATCCTATGAGGAAAAATGTGAGTTTAAAAAAAATATGTTAACAAAGCCAAATGTTACAAGTGTCAATTAAAATTTTCTTTAATTACCAGGTGCACGCTATAGGTATGCATATAGATAAAAATACTATATGCATAATCTGTATATAGGACAGTGTTGGTTTATTTCCAATAATGATTTATCACTATTATCGGAATATATAGTTTATTATAGTAAAAGATGTTTCATTACATGCCCTCTATCATCATCTCTGAAAGTCTGGAACAATTATTCTGGATCACCCTGTATATATATAAATAATGTGTATCTACTTGTTGGATGCGTATGGTATGAATAGAAAACTATAATAGAACTACAACCAATATTAATTAGTATAGGCCTACTATAATAGTATACAGTACAGTAGAATCTGGTAATTATGATCACTTCGGTTTTTTGATAACATTAAACGATGGGAATATTAAACAGTTTTGGAACCCACTGATTAAGGATGAAAATAGCCGATCAATAACATTATCCATGATCATAATAACCGGATTCCACTGTATATAAAAAAAGTATACTCATATACTGTACAGTATATGACTGTACACATATATACTGTATGTATACACGTAGTATGAATTCAAAAAGTTATTCATTTTTTATTTAAATACAGTATTAGATGTAAGATAATAACGTACACTATTTTCTACACATGCAGTGCAAGAATTTATATACTACACTAAAAACTCGATTATCCGAAATTTTGGTTTATTCGAATTCGGTGAAATATGTGATTTTAATATAAAAATCGATACACCGATAGTTATGAATAATTTAACAAACAATATGCATACACAGTGTTCTTTAAATGTTCACGTTTTTTTAATACCAAATCGACATTGAAATTGCGGATTATCGGAATTTTCGTTTATCCGAAATAAGCTCGGTCCTCTTCACATTCGGTCAAGTTTGTAAATAATTGTTGTCTCAATACATAAATACACCAAGTACTGTATTTACAAGTGTACTATAATTGAATAAATTATATTTTAAACCGGAACATATTATATTCTAATTACACGTAATGACACATCCGTTACACAACGTATCTTATCAGATAGACGAATACTTGTACAGCACTTAAAAATAATTATCATCCGACACACCTTGATTTAGATATCAATTAGTGATATCACACTATAAATCACGACCTCATCTTATTTTGTTTTCTTGTTACGTTATCAACATTTTACCAACTTCACGTTTCAATTGCTGCACGATAAAACATTTATAAACTAACCAACTAGTTAACTTTAACCAACGTTACTAAATTAAGCGCTTAACCAACTCACCTACATGTGTTGGGACGCAGAAGATAAACAAACACTCAGCCGCCTGTTTCAAGTACCACGCGATAAAACGACACCGGGCGGAAGAACGGAGAAACCCGTCGTGACGTCACACGAGCGACAACAAATGACGTCACCGCTACTTCGTTTCCTACAAATGGGAATAAACCAACGAACTTTGTCAGGTTAGGGGATGTAGCTCAGTGGTAGAGCGTTCGCTTTGCATGTGAAAGGCCCCGGGTTCGATCCCCGGCATCTCCACTCGGTAACAAAATTTTTTTTTTTTTATACATATGAAATTTTGAACATTTAATATTAAATTTCAACTTCTCAATTTTCTAATAAATTTAACATTTTCATAAAAGTAATGCATAAGTGTTATTTTAGTACGACAGGCTAAATACTCACTATACTAACAAGTTTCAGACAAATTGTTTGAAAAGATGGCTATTTTGCGTGCATTCTCTGTAATGCTAATCCGCAAAAGTTGAAACAAATAATAAAATAACTATTAAAACATATAAAAAATAAAGTTAACATTTTATGCTATAACAAGTTGCCACAGTGAACTAGTAGTTGAGAAAAGTAGTTACTGTAACTACTTTAAAGTAGTTAAAAAAGTAATTGTAATTATTTTTACAAAACTGTAGTTAACTAGGCTATGTAGTAGTTAAAAAATTACTCTTTACTCACAACTACGTTCACGTTGGACGCTTTTTCGCTAAAAAAAACCGCCCCGTCCAAATATAGTCGATAACCAATATAAATTCTATGTAAATTAAATACTTATCGACTATCTTCGGACGTTCATGAGCGTTATTAGCGAAAACGCGTCCAACGTGAACGTAACCTTAGTAGTAGTTGTAACTTTTGAAGAAGTTGGTGCCAATCACTGATTACGGTGTTTTTTTTCTAACCTAACCTGCAAAATAAAACCAAACTAGCGAATCTCGGATAAATGGAGAGTACCACAAAAAAACAACAAAAAAGTGAAAATATTAAACCACATAGAACTAGAATAAAAAATATTTTATTATTGTGGCCCTAAATCGAAAGGCTACAACGCAATTAGTTGCCAAACAATTCAATTCCCAAACTCCTAAATTTTGTTCACAAATATTTTTTCAATTTTTGTTTAAATAAAAAAAAAACAAACAAAAATATCCACAAAAATTTTCAAACCAAAAAAAAAAAATAAAATAAAAAATTATATCCATTTTTTTTTTAATATATCATCAAATTTAACTTCTACTCTTCACACACGTATTAATAATTAAAAAAATAATAATAAAAATAAATAACACCCAAAGCAGTGAAGAACCAAGAAACTAACAACTTGCACTGTCATTTTGTTTTTCATTCCTACACAAAGTAATAATTTCATAGAAACATAGCAAAATCATGTACAATTTTCTATATATAAAAAAAAAGATAGTCCTAATACAAAACATTAAAAAAAGAAAAAAAAAAGGCAAGATGTGGCAAAGCAATTTTTTTTTCAAACCAAACAAAAATAAACGAATAAATGCATTGATAGAGCCAGGTAAAAAATCAACAAAATAAATGCATTGATACAGCCAGGTAAATAGTCAGCCAAAAAAAAAATTTCATTATCCATCGAGTGCAAGTTGCTCAACAACAACGCCAAATTTTTTGTGTAAGATATTCCAAAAAAAAACAGCAAGAAACAAAAATAAAAACATCGTACTAACCGTTCACTTTCTGGTTAAGAGACTAAAAAAAATTAAACACAAAAAAATCGAACGTTCAACCTGGTGCCTCTACGGTGGTCAAAAAAAGTAAAAGACAAAGATAACGTCAAAAGCACCAGAAAACAAAAACCCGGAAAAACGAAAATCGTCTGCAAATGGCACGGTGCTGCTGCTGCTGCTACGAGTAGTAGAACGGTTGGACGCTTGTTGACATTTTTTGTTTCAATTAACACAGTCTCTTGGTTTATCGTGTCAAAAATTTTTTGTTTGTTTTTCAATTCACTGAGACGCACCGAGCTCGGCCGTGCACTCCTCCTCGGTTGGCGCTACAAAACAAACGACGCTTTTTCTTTCATCATTTCTTTTTAAACAACAATGGCCGTGTTGTCAACGGATTTGTACGCCGTTGCGGGGGAAAAAGGGAGAAACGTGTTAATAAAACATTCATTTTTTTTTTGTCAAACGCACCGTTAAACCTAATTTTCATCTCCCAATCGTCAAGCAAAAGCAAAATTTTTTGTTGTTTTTTTCATGCTGCTGCGTGCATTAACGAATTTAATACCAAACACCATTCAACTCTCGCAATAAAAATCATTTTTTATCTTAATTTTATGTTTGTAAATTATTATTATCATTATTGTTATTTTCGTTAACAGCAGAATGAGGTTCCTAAACACAATGTGAGCAAGGCTGTTAGTAGTAGTAGTAGGTAGTACGAGTGGTTTCTTGAAAATTTTTGCGTTGCTTTGGATGCCAGTTATCGTCATCAACATGCACGATTTCGTTTCTCATTATTTACGTGAGCTCTTTCGATGATTTTTTTTTTACTGTTGCTTACACTCCGATGGATTCTCTCCTTTCTTGCCAACTTTCTCCTGCAAAAAACAAAAAAATAATAAAAATAAAATAAAAATTATATATGTAGAAAAAAAGTCAATTACAACAACAATGACCCCCCCCCCTTGCAACAAATTCAATACATCACAATATTTCGAGTTTCATTTGTTAATTTTTTTTTCACCCAACCTAACATGCAGACAATCTATTACCAGTCACTTTTATTCTGGCAACAAATCCTTGAAAATTTCTATAGGGTACATCCCTTATTCAACAAACTTTCAAAACGTAATTTAGTACGACTGACATTGGAAATTGTCAATGATACTAAAAATAAACCAATCCAGAGAAAAAAATTAAAACACGTTTCCCCAACATAATCAACGTATCGCCGAACTTCAACATTGATGGCCATGTCGCACCATAACCTGACACAAAATGGGATCCACAAAAAAAAAAAAAAAACCCACTTCACCAACTTTTTTAAGTGACACAAAGTTTCGACTTGATACTAATCTTCCATCTTGCAACATTTATGACACATGCATTCAAATTCCAAATAATGCCCCCCCTCCCCCCCAACCCCAGGTCTACTAAAAAAAATATGCTGTTAGACCATAAATTGTCAATGTAGCACAATAACCTATGTAGTGGTGGCACGTTTTTCTTTTAACAGCTTCTATGGTTAGAGAGACTATCAAAGTGAACGTCTCTAGAGCCTTGTTGACAATAACAATCTACAGTTATACCCAAGCTTCATACAGACATTCAATCAGACACAAGATGTCCGTTGGCACACAAAAACAAAAAAAAAAAATTAAACAAATCATCACCTGAGGGTTGTAATCAGGATCATTGTCCTCGTCGTCATCGTCATTTTCATCATCCCCCTCTTCTTCCGCTTCCTCTTCGTCGTACTAGAAAATAAATTGCAAAATTTCCAAAAATTAACTTCCAACGTTAACTCGTGCAACGGTTTTAACCCTTTCGAGCCCACTCGAAAAAAAAAATTTAAACTAAAATAATTGCAAAAAATACAATAATAAAAGTTACATATCCCAATCGAACATTTTCATTATCATTGAAACTGCTTAACTAAATTTCGTGTTAACAACATACACAACGAAATTGGAATCAAAATTAAAATCGTTTATTAAACGTGACAGAAAAATATAATAATCTGACAATTTTTCGTTCGTGTAATTTCCCAAAACTAAAAAATTCGTTTCATTTTTAAGATTTCAAACTCGGGGCCGAAAGGATTATGACAAAATGTTCACCATTGCTTACATCATCTTCGTCCAGAGCTTCGCCCGTGAAATACAAAACGGCACGAGGAACGATACGCTCGCGGATGAAATGGCCTATCTCAAAATCGTTAGCTAACTGCGCCTGAATTTCTTCGTCCTTGAAAACAAACAAAAAACGGGAAACAGTGAAAAACACAGACTGGATTCACGGTGGATGCTTTTTCGCCGACGCTCATAAACATGCAAAAAAAAAGGTCAGCAACCAACATAGGTTCTACGCAAAATTGAACAGACTTATCGACTACCATTGCACGTTGATGAGCGTTGTCAGCGAATAAGCGTCCAACAACATAAAAACATGGGTCAATAAATCATCTCGTTAAGTGACCCAAAACACAAATTAAAACGAAAACAAAACAACAACTCACCACTTCACTACCATCTTCGGGTACTGAAAGCAAAAAAATAGGACAATCAATAACCTGCAGGTGGTTTGCAAATTTAACAGGACGCGTGTTTTATTGAAAAAATAAAAATATATTTGCTACACTTACTGGTCGGAGGGTTGAAAAAATTGAAAATGGATTCGTTCTGCACCGTCTTTGTTACGGTTCGAACGGCACCGTGCGACTTGTGCTTTTGCTTCTTTTTGATCGTCTTAATGGTGACGTTCTTGCCTTTCTTCCAATCGATGGCGCACCTGCGGATAACAAAAACAACAAAAAAATTTTAAGCTAAAAATAATGTTAATCAAAAACAAAATACCTAGCATTTAAAAACCAACCAATCTATCGTGTTGCATTCCATAAAACGCCTCATCTCTCTTGGCAAAGTACAAATTTAACATCTTGTATGCAAGTTATTTGAAATCAATTTTTTTTAAAACAAAAATTTAACCCTACATTTAGGTCTAAATCTACAATTGACCCCCAACTTTTAGAGCTTAACCTACTTGACCCATAATATTTCAACTTCACACATTGCCTAAAGCAGGTGGATTCACCTAGTTAGTGATGTACAAAAAAAAAAAAGTTATCTACCCCTTGCACTTGATGATTTCGGGTCCTTCGAAAGCAAATGGATCCGCTTCGTCGGGACTGCACTTCATTTCGTACTCTTTGGTCAGTACAGTGTTTGTGAAGTAGTCGTTGGGTTCGAAGTGAAATTCTAACGTGAAGCCCTGAAAATTACGCCAACCAACATTTATTATTATTATTATTATTAGTAGTATTATTCGTTCAATTCCCAGTTATGAAATCAACGAGAAAACAAGAGAAAAAAGTAAAAAATAAACAAGCGTCTTTCACCATTGGATTCGATTGTGAAAATTTCACCGTCACATCCTTGAGGTGTTTCAAAATAGGTTCGTCGTGCTCCTGAACCATTTCCGACAACATGTCAACGTTTTTGAAGAGAATCAGCCAAAAATCAGGAATGCCCTTCGTATCTGTTACGACGAAGACAAACAACAAACATCATCAACTGCAACACTCAAACCGAAAATAAAATATAATAATAAAATAAAATACAACTCACTGTCATCATTTTCCTTTTCTTCCTTCTTGACATCCTCGATCTTAACCTTATTCAAATCTTCAGCTAGCTTTTCATCGTCTTCCTTTTCGGTGTCCGAAGGCCAATCGCATTCATCTTCCGCCGGTTCGTAACCACCGGACGTGATCAACCGTCGCTACATTCAAAAAAAAAAAATATATAATCACAGTCAACAAAATGATAATTTCCCAAACAAAAAAATTAAATTGGGTGAATTCACGAAAAACGAAACACCTACCTTATCGTAAAGAGGTCGATAGCGTTCGGAGTACTTGCATTCGATGGCGTGAATCTCATCATAAAATTGGGCTTCGATCTTGGTGGCCTCAAACTGAAGTTTCTTCAAGGCTTTGATCCTTCGTTTCACTTTCTTAGGTAAGCTGAGATGAAACACAACAATAAAATTTACCAATCCAATGTTGACACGACGAAACAAATCCAAAACTTTCTTCGACAAAAATCGACTTACTTCGCTAGATAATCCGCAGCTGTTGAACCTAATCCTAACCGCGTTTGAAGAGCTGCTAAAACTTCTGGATTTTTCATAAGCTGTGTTTCTATATCATCTGCGTTTCAAACACAAGACCAATCGTCACAAAACAAAGAATACATTCAGATTACAAAGTGTCATAAAAACAAAAAAAGTCATGTACACGCACTACTCCTGTTGTTATCTTCATCGTCTGCTACTTCGAGATCTTCATCCGCATCAGGATCATTATCCACCACCCTGTAGTAAAACAATTATTTTTACTACTCTAATTGATGACAAAGGTGACACTTATTATTCTATACCTATCCACCATCCATGAAATTTGTCCAATTATCAAATTTAAGTTCATCATCAAAATTAATAAGATTTTTGCTTAAAAAATGGTAAAATGCAACATAAATTACGTTGGGCAATACAGGGTTAACATTTCACTATACCGATACTGAACGAGTCACTAGCTTGACAAATCATTGTTATCTTGAGAAAAACAAGTTCGTGCGTACTATCTCAAACATGGTCATTAACTTTGGATAATTCGATAATTTTCGATCTTTATCACAAAAGTACTAAACTTCAATTTGATTAACGCCACATTAGCAATCAACGATTTGCAAAATTGTTTCAACAACAGTTTTTCAAACCAAACTCTACAATTACAATCTCAATGAATTTGACACTCAACATTTTCCAATCCATTCCAAACATCAAATTATGTCGAACATCAACAGTCACACAGCATCAAGTCATGTTTTGCGACGGTTCAGTATTTTACTCTTACAGATAAAACATTGCTTCTACATCACTAATTAATCGGCACTTTGCGGAACATCGTCGTGGTAAGTATTTTATGTACAAAAACAAAAACTCGGCGATACTTACGGAGCGTTCTGCGGTTCCGACATCTTCACTCTGCAAAAAAAAAAATAAAATGAAATAAAATTAATTCTCAACATAAAATTAACTCCTATCATCACTTATTTCGACACAAAGAACTCACCACGTTACTCAACATTCACCATCATTAGTGACTAATCATTGTGAACTTATGTTAGGCTTACATAAACAATATATATAACTAAATATATATATATATATATATATATATATATATACAAAAAATAACTAAGACGCATGCTTTGTTTCATCATTCCAAAACAACTGTCCCTAAGCAACCACATTCTTAATAATTATAATAATAATAATAATTAAATATATCTATATATATAAAATTATTAACCCCAATATTTATCGACAACACCCACTTCATTTTACGTGTATAGCCTATTTTTATTATTAGGTAAAATTAGAGAAAGGCGAAAATGTTATTTGTTATATATATATATATTACAATATTAACCCTAAATATTATGGAATCCTACAAAAACATGGCCGACTATGAGTTAGCAGCATGGTTAAGCCGAACGCTCTCTACGTCGTTTGTTTTGCTTTTTCGAACGTTTAACGACAAGTCGGTGACCTGGCCACAAAATGGCTATGGTGATGTTTTCGAATCAACTTACACAGTGAAAGCTGGAGGATTTGCTAAGAAAATTCGACGACTTCAAGATGGATAAATAATAATAAAGTATTATTATCCCCAACACAACGAAGAGAAAAGTTGAGTTGCTTCTTTCCTCACGAGCCCGGCTTCCGACCACGAGGAATGGAAAAGACGAACGAGCGCCAACCCGATTGGTAGATATTGTTGAGAATGACGTCATCGATTCCCAACCGGCCAATCGTGATGATGCGCTAAAGTCGGGTTGGCGGGAAATTCGTTAATTAATTCCGAGAATTTAGGATACGATTATTTTTTAGAATGTTTTATATTTTATTTTTATTATTATAAAATAGTTTTATTTTATATAATTTTTTTGGTATATAAAATTTTAAAAAATTAATTTTACATCTTTCAATGTGAAATTTTTTGTTATAAACTTTACAGATTTTTTATAATAAAAATCACGTTTTAGTTTCATTATAAAAAAAAAATGTTTTGGTTATATAAATTTTTCATATAAAAAATTCTAAAAATTAATTTTATATTTTTAATGTAAAATTGTTGCTTACTGTTTCATTGTTTTTTATTAAATGAACATAATGCAATTTTATACATTTTTATAATAAGTTTTAATTTTATTATAAAATCAGTTGTATAATTTTTTATAAATAAACATTTTTTTAAAATTTGGAAATAAAATAAAAAATTAGAGAAAATAATTTAATTTTACAGTAAAAATCTTATTTTATTTTTATTATAAAAAATAAAATTATTTAATATTTTATATATAAATATTGTAAAAATTAATTTCAGATTTTTAATGTTTATTATATTTTTATTAAATAAACACACACGGCAATTTATAGCTCACAATTTTTCTAATTTATAAATTTTAAACTATAATTTTATATTATAAACATTATATTATTATTATGGTAAATTTTATTAAAATAAAAATCTGTATCTTTTTAATCATTTTATTTATAACTTTATGGCCATTTTGTACAATTGTTTCCAACAAATTTTCTTCTATATTCCAAAAAATTATAAAATATTTTTATGATTTTGTAAAATTTTATATATCTATATATATAATTTTTATAATTATACAAAAATTATAGATTTTTTTCCACTAATTTTTATTAAATGAACACTTAACATACAATATGCAGCGTATCTTAAATTTTTATATATTTTATAAATTATTAGAATAATTTTATAAATTATTAAAATATTTTTATATTAAACTATTTTTTTATAATCAATAAATTATTAAAAAAATTTTTATATTTAATAATTTCCATAGTCGAAAATAAATATCCAAAAATATAAATTGGTTACCACTGTTAACTTATAATTTGCTTGACGTAAACTATGTCTCGCAATACAATACAAAACATAGCATATAATACATTTCTATTATTATTTTTTTTCCAAAACTATTTATTAAATATTTCGAAATCAACTATAAAAATATCTCATTTCGTAAACGGAGATAACCAACAACCAACCAATTGCCGACTTTCACAATGATCATCGTGGATTACAACACTTTTCATGCCCAACGGAACGTTCATTTGCTTTGAAACAACGTTCCCAGACTCTCGACGTAATACGTCGGAATGAACGTTTTGTCTTTGGGATCGCTGCTCGTTTCGCAACGACGGACGTCGTTCAGATCCGAAACGCCCGTCAAGACCAGCAACGTTCTCAAGCCGCAGTTGTAGCCCATGAGGATGTCGGTGTTCAATCTTAAAACCAAAAAACCAAACATTAAAACGCACCAAACGACGAAAGTGGATTTTGTTGACGTCAACGTTTAAAACTCGCCTGTCGCCAATCATGAGCGTTCTGTCAGCTCTGATGTCGCTATGATCGCGTTGGATGGCGTCAAAAAGGTAACGCGTCGGTTTACCCAGAGTGATGGGAACGCGTTCGGCGGACGTTTGGACGGCGGCGACCATGCTTCCCGAACCTAAACGAATACGAAACGTTCATCCGAACACCGTCCTAAGGGAAATTAAAAACCAGTTCGCACCTGGCATGACGATGTTTCTTGTACCGACGGGAAAGCGTTCGTCGGTGTTGGTGGCGAGGAAAAGGCATTCGGGATCGTTGAGATACGTGACGGCTTTCAGGATTTTCGGGAAACTGATGTGTTCGTCGAAACCAACGATGACAGCGCTGACCTGAAAGTACGATGAGTGTGTAACCTGAGTACGAGCATCGTCGTGACGATGTATGAAATGAAGAGCAAGGTGTTTACCATCGAATCGAGATCGACGCCGTGCATGACCCACTCGAGCATGTTGCCTTGCATTAAATCTGGCTACAACAAAATGATTTTAATCATAAAAAACAAAAATAGAATTGAATAAAAATATATATTCTAAAAATTATATATATAATTACCCCCGATCCTAGATGTTCGATTCCGACTTTATCAAGTTCTTGCGTGATGCCTCTTGATCCGATAACGTACACTTTGCTTTTGAAATTCAAATTTTTTAAATACGTTGCCGCTGCATGAGCCGTACTGTATATTTCATCCTAATAAAAAAAAATACATATTTTTAATACATAGGATACATAACTATAATACATATATCAAAAAATTAAAAGGTCATGAAAACGAACCTGTGATGCACAGAATCCTAACGACTGAAACTTGGCTAGAAATTCTTCCCTCGTCTTCATGCTGTTGTTCGTTACGAAAAACACTCCTTTACCCTGATTAGAAATTAAAATTATATTTTATTTTATAATACTACATATATATATATTGAATTAGGCACTCAAAAATTGTATTAAATTTTTTTTTCTCACCAATTTACGAAATTGATCTAGCGTTTCCGCAGCACCGGGTACAGGAGTAACGCCATGCCAAAGTACTCCTGTAATAAAATAATGTATTACTGTGTTATCTTCCAAGTTTCACCTCCCTCTTAGAAGCTTCGTCAAATGAAGAAAAAAAGTTAAGAAAAAGAAGCACAGATAAACTGTCAGTAAAACAATACCCACATAAAAGGTGTGTTAAGAAATGATTGTGCTTGCACTTTACTTTTTACATTATCTTTCAAGTTTCGCCTCCCTCCTGGAAGCTTCGTCAAAAGTTAGGGAAACAGGAAAAAAGCGACACACATGAACTGTCAATACGCACATTACAGTTGATTGTGTCAACAGTTCATCTGTGCTTGCCAGTTTCCTTTTTTCCTACCTGTCTTTTTTACCAGACGAAACCTACATGAGGGAGGTGAAACGTTGTAGAAAAAGATCCACCTGGTTAGTAAGATGAAAAAATTTCTGATTATGAGGAAATTTGGGTACTTTTCTGTTTGCCAAGCGGCACCATGTGTGACGCTAGTTGCATTATTATTATTTGTCTATCAAGCCTTAGCCACTGGCGCCACAAGCGGTGCCTCTCGACAAATGGAACGATACCCAATTTTGCATTTAGTTAGTAGCCGTGTTGATATTAATAGACCAATATCGCTGTATAATATACGCTTTCATACGTACGTACCCTACTAATGCAAAAACAAGTTGAAACAAGTACTTTACTGTATAGGGTTGACGTTGTGAAATGTATATTATGAACCCTCTTAAACAACATGCAATATTTCCAAAAATAAACATATGATAAAATTATAATACCATCGCAATCGACAAGGACGGTGTCAAAGGAATGGACGAATTCTTCAAGATTTTCTTGAGTAATCGGTTTACAAGTCGTCGTCGTCGTCATTTTCTTCACCTGTAGAGCTGTACGGCTACACAACTTTTTGATTAGTATTCCTGTAAACAAATAAATAAATAACCAAAATATATACTTTTCATCATTACATCTGTATAATCACGAACTGTGCATGTGATCACTCGTTATGTACCTTTGTGAGTTAATATTTAAATTTTCTTGTATACAAATTACAGTTGAAAAATATATATATATAATAGAATATACAAACTTTGCATCAAAATAGTGTACACTTTTTCGTCTGTTTATTATTAACACAGGTAAAAAACAAAAAAAGATTCCGAGATTTGAACCAATCGGAAGCTACGGTATTTTATTACGTCATACGTGAGATTTTGTTTTTGTAACAGAATACCTGATTGGTTCAAAGAACGAAACATGATTAAAGACAGGACAAATTCCTTTGTTCACGTGAACAGTGGAAGAGTCTTCCTGTCTTTAACCATAAAACGTGTTGATCGAATTCGTTGTTGGCTTGTTTAGTTAACTATTTTAGTTAATTTTGCATTCTGTGAATGTAAACATGGCTAATAATGATGACGGTAAAGGTAATTATGGTTTATAATGTTTCTTTTGTATATAATAATAATAAAAATAAGCCCCGTGAAGAGCAAGATAATACAATTACATAAAAGTGTTATGTATCATAAGCATAAGATGTTAACTAGGCCTAGTTAGTTGACCGTTTCTATTGTCATGTAGTATTCATTAATATATTACGTGTAATTATTATTCAGTATAATTATTATACAATACGTACTTAACAATAGTCCAACTGTGAAGTAAGTTACATCTTATATCTATGTAAAATTATATTAAGATCAATCAATCAAGAACCAATACTATAACTAGATATATCTATTAACCTTAACCCTAGTTATATAAAATACATTATATGGATGATACCAATACTCGAATTACATTATTATTATTATTCGCACAGTGTCACGTTTATAAGCTTTAAACTTTATAGACTTGTAACCTAACCTTAAACATGTGGATTAATTGAACACCTTCAGAGGACGCTATCGTCGAAGATGCATGGAAAATCGAAATACCGAAATTCACGAAAGAAGATTGTCGACGCGGGATCGTGTGCGAGAGTTCGTTCGCCGTTTTGTTTCCAAAATACCGAGAGAAGTATTTACGAGAGTGCTGGCCGCTGGTTAAGAAACGGCTCGAAGAACATGTACGTTGTTTCGACTGTGTGTGTGTTTAATAATAGTTGTTTAGATCGTCGACTGACTGAAATTAAAGTCATTCTGGTTTTTTTATAGGAAGTGAAAGCGGAACTCGATTTGATCGAAGGCAGCATGACCGTTTCGACGATACCGAAAAAGACGTGGGATCCGTACATCATCTTCAAGGCTCGCGACATGATCAAGCTGATGGCTAGGAGCGTTCCGTTCGAACAGGTACGCGATACGCAAATTTTTGTTTCGTTATGAAGCGGCGATATGCGAACGTCCGTATCTCGTCGTAGGCAGCTCGAGTTTTGGAAGACGGGATCGCGGCGGATATCATCAAAATCAAATCCATGTTACGGAACAAAGAAAAATTCGCCAAGCGGCGGCAAAGGATAATCGGACCCAACGGTTCCACCATCAAGGTCGTTGGTTACCGACATTGAAATGTAGTTAATTTTTATAACCATCTTGTTTAATGGTTTATTTATTCATTCATTATGAACGCGTCTAGGCGATTGAGCTGTTGACAGATTGCTACATCCTCGTTCAAGGTGGAACGGTTTCTGCATTAGGACCGTACCGAGGACTCCAACAAGTAATTGGCCATTCGATTAAACTACTCGTCCATTTTGGTTTTGAAAAGTGAAATTTCAACCTCTCGCTTGAAACATTACAGGTGCGAAGGATCGTCGAAGACACGATGAAAAATATTCATCCCATATACAACATCAAAGTACGTTCGTTCAGCATCCAATCGTTACATTAATTTTCAGTTTAAAACATTAAACTGTTTTCAACAGGCACTCATGATCAAGCGTGAACTTGGCAAAGATGCCACGCTGAAAAACAAATCGTGGGACCGATATTTACCCAAATTTAAGACAAAAACACTCAGCAAGCGTCAACAGCCAAAGAAGACGCGTATCAAGAAGGAGTACACGCCGTTCCCGCCGCCTCAACAAGAGAGCAAGGTTCGCATCGTTTTATTTCAAAGCTTACGCTACGTCGCCATGGTTACGCACGATGTTGAAATGTGAACGTTTTTTGTTGTTTCATAGGTCGACCAGATGTTGGCGTCAGGCGAATATTTCTTGCAAGAAAACGAGCGAAACGCCCGCAAGATGTTGAAAAAGCAGATGGTGCACCAAGAAGCCGAGGTGGCGAGACAAGAGAAACGTAACAAAGCGTTCATTCCGCCGACGGAACCGTCGACTTCCACTCAAACGCAGCCAAAGCAAGGTATCATTTTATGTTACAGGGTGTCTCGTGACACCCATTTTATACAAGTATCTATGATTATTTTCAGGTATAAATTGAGAGGTTACTTGCAAAACACCCTGTTTTTTTGTCATTTCAGATGACTTCGACGTGGACAAATTTAAAAAGAAAATACAGGCGTCACAAAAGAAGAAGAAGAAGAAGAAAATTAAAACCTGAAATTAGGTGTTTTTTTATACCCAAAATATAATAAAAAATGTAATATTGACACAAAATGAATCGACGAGTACGTTAAGTAAAACATCGACCAGAAGCTGAAACAATTTATTAATCATTAATTAGAAACGGGAGGAATTTTTAAGTCACTTCTAAAAAATGTCCACACAATTCTAGCCACGAACAAGCGAAATATCACATGGATTTCATTTTTAATATAATAGTTGTTTGGTTACTTTTTAGTCCCTGCAACTGCAAGACATGGCCAATCGATTAATTAATTAAAAAAACAAACTAACACTCGTTTGATGTAGTAAAAACTTTTTTCAACTAGTTAATATATATTTTTTTTACGTCTCTCGTTGTTACATCGTTTTGTCAAAAAAATTGCAAAAAGCAAAAAATGACTTAGCAAAACTTGACACACATATATACTCTGGATGAAGAGAGTTGACACGATTTCAGGGGCGAAACGGGCTTCCGACACAAAATGGGGCAGGAAACAAAAACCTTAAGTCAACGTAACCATTTTCTCTTAAAAAGCATAATAAATATAATCTCTGTACAAATTTTGTACTATAAAGCATTTTTTTTTTTTCGATAATCTATATCCCGATATTTTTTTAAGCGTCACGTAAAATCTGCATCCTAATATTAAAAAAAAAAGCGTCAATTGTCACGCAAAACAAAAAATTGAACGTTAAAAAACCGAACAAGTTCAAATGGCGGTATAAAATGTTCAGGCAAAACGCGTGTTAAGCTTATTTTCCTGTCAAAAAATTTCTATCGACTAATTTATTATTTTTATAATGTTTTGTTTGTTTTTTGACCGTATCTAGTTAGGGGAAAACGTAAAAAAAACAAAACTACGGTTTCGTGCGACTGGTCGTCGTCGTCGTTACTTTCTTCGGTACATACGTTCGTTGTTTCGTTCTCTTGACAAAAGATTTTATTTTTCGTTGTCACGATTTTTCTTTTTACTGACTTCCCAACAGGTGTATAATAATTAAATTTTTTTTTCAATCACTAACAAATAAAATAAATCAGCTGCGTACTGAAGTAGTAAACCCAGCGAAACATTTCAAACTTCTCTATAACCCCGATAGAATTGTACATTTTAAAAAATAAAATAAGTTATGACAAAATAAAACACATTTTTCAAAAATTTCCTATTTTTTTTCCAAATTAAAATTATTCCACTTTCCGAAAATCATAATAATTAAAAATGCAATATACAAAAAAGGGAATGCTTATTCAACCCCGGGGCCGAATAAGCTTGCAACACAGCAGTCACTATTTGGCCCCAGATTTTGGCGCCACCTAGTGGCGATACAGTAGCACAGTAGCACCACCTAGTGATAATATTGTAGTGCCTTTATGCTAACTTCTTCCCCACGTGTGTACTTCATCTGAATTCTAATTAAGGTATGTTTCCTTGTTTTAATTAGTTTATTGCCTTATAATATATTCTAACTGACATGTTATAGTATAAGCAAAGAATAACAATTCTATGTTGCATTAAAGTTGGGCAAAAAATTAAATGCTATGCATTGTAGTTGTAATAAATTGGGGCAGAAAATTCAAGCCTATGCATTTCGTTTGCACTGAAGTTGTTTTGAGCTGTTTTGTAAAAATGTAAACAATTGCAGTAGATAATAAAAACCAAATTATTTTTATTTTATAAACAAGTATTTTTCCGGCTTGAACCAATAGTCAAGTGCGGCCCAAAATTTGTTTCTGTGCGTTGTAGATGTGGTTAAATTTGGGCTGAAAAATTAATCAGTATTGGATTGATAAAAAAAAATTATCCTATGCATTAAATTGATTCATTTCTGCATGTTTGAGCAAGTATATGCATCAATCTGCAACCCAGTTGAACATTATATGGTAATGGTTGTTTGTTTTTCTTGTAGAGATCATTCATCATGACGGTAGAAGGAACTAATAACATGTTCAAGCAGATCAGAACATACGCAGAGGTGGTAAGGAGTGTGCCAAGTTTTGAAATGGCTCACGTT
>JAQIWH010002716.1:0-23111 GCA_034695005.1 Cryptops parisi | reverse complement strand
CACACACACACACATACATACATTTTGCCATAGTCTTATATTGCCGAGGGAGGTGAAGAAATTATTTATTCTCGGTGTCGTAGCAATTTTCAGGAGGCGAGAAAAGGCAAAGGCAGAAAAGAAATTAAATTCCAACTTCTGCCCCGGGGGCATCTCACGATTTTCTATTTTTTTCTCTTCATTTTCTTCTGTGCACACATACCGCGTGTGCACAGAAGAAAGGTGAACACCTTTTTTTTTTTTAATATTATTTTTTTGTCTTTTACCCCCAAATTTCTTTTCCATTTCTACTACTACTTCTTTCTATATCCCCTTAATTTTTTTGTCCTACCCCCGGTTTTTTTTTTTTTTTTTTTTTTTTTTGGTGAAAGATCCGTTTTTCTTTTCTATTTTTCTTTCATTCTCATTTCCTCTCCAGTTGGTCCTTTTCATCGAAAGCGGTGTTTTCTTGACACTTGCGTTTTCTATACCCCCTCTCGTCTTTTTTCTTCTTTTTCTTCTTCGTTTCTGTCTTCGAACCTCCCCAAGTTTTATTTTCTATTTCAATCAAATTTTCCATTTCGAACGATTTGAAATGATTTTTCTCCATCTCTCTCTCTTCTCCTCTTCTCCTCTTTTTTTTATTTTATTATTATTTTGTTTTATATACATATTTATTATTTTGAATTATCGTAAGATGGAAAATTTCTTGCCACAGCTGCAAGATAGATCTGTTGAGACACTAAATCTTCTAAAAGTGGTTCAGTTCGAAAGAATGAATTTTTAAAACATAATTAAGTTTGGAATTGTAATTGGATTTACATTTTAATAACATCAATTAATTAATTAATTGTTTGGGTAAATTTAACTACCCTACATTTCCGTCCAATGACATTAACTTTAACAATAATATAAATTTGACAGCATGTAACGCTACAGTGACTTGTCACTCTATTACCTATTCATCCTGGGTGATTTATGTTATTTTAATGCATTTTAACAACACGTGAGTTGTCATTGTGCACCGTTTTAAATGGTTATGTAACACGTGATCATTGCTAATCTTATAACACGTTACTATTGTTCGAAATAGTCTTGTAACACGTGGCTATTGTTGAGGATTAATGCTAAAATCAGTCTTGTAACACGTGACCATTGTTTAAGATTAAGCCAGTCTTGTAGCACGTGAGATCATTATTTAAGCTAGTCTTATAACACGTGACTATTGTAATTTTGTGACACGTGGCCATTGTTAAAATTATTCTTGTAACACGTGATCATTGTTTGAATTAGTCTGCTAAGTTATGACACGAGACCATTGTTTGAAATTTCAAAAGGTGAAGTCTTTCATTTTGACGATTTTCACCTTTTCTTATTCCGAGGCAGAAGTTTATAA
Organism: Cryptops parisi; assembly: GCA_034695005.1. NCBI lineage: Eukaryota > Metazoa > Arthropoda > Chilopoda > Scolopendromorpha > Cryptopidae > Cryptops > Cryptops parisi. The sequence goes on along the minus strand of JAQIWH010002716.1, from coordinate 21,736 downwards.
AATGGAAAACCTTGTTAAATAGTGTGGAGTAACTTTTAACTTCTATGTTTTGTTAGTAGTTCGGTAATAGCAGCATTGGTGGTAGTTGTTAATTTCAGTCATTACAGGAAACGCTGCAAACTTTTAATACATTTATAGCAATTTGTGCCATGTCGAGAAATGACATTTGGCACCCCATCTTGATGCCGTGTACCGAATGGCCAAAGATTTTTGGCAACACAAGGCCTTGTCGTAATTGCAATTGTCCAATAGCTAGCTCGCTCTCTAGGAATGTTATTGGCAAAGGGGGGAGACTCCCCGGAGGTGATGTCCACCACCGCCTTTGGTCTATCAATTAGTAATTATGTATTCTTGAACGTCGACTAAGGCTCTTAATCGTTTGAGGCGAACCGTGTTGTTCGGACCGTCGCTCTTATTACACTGATCTATCACATCATTAGGCTCCAGGCCACGACCACAGGGGAGAAGAAAAGGACTTTCTCTCTCTCTCTCTCTTAACACTATGTCCTCCACTAGGTCCTCTGTTGCGACACTGACTCCGTTAGTTCTTCTTCTTCTTCTGGCAATCGATATCAACCCAAAGAAAGTGAGAAAAGATATCCCGCTATTTCTTCATTGCTTTCACTCTCATCTTTATTTCCTTCTTCTTTTCTTATCTTTATTCCAGTTTTTTTTTTCGGTGCCTCAACGTTTTATGGTGTGGGATAAGGTTCTGTGGTTGCCGTTTGATGACATACTTAGAGTTTAAATCTGGTGCAAATTTGGAGAAAATTGAAGTTTTTTTTTTTCCTTCTCTCTTTTTAAGTAGGACATTTTATTTATTTATATGCATTTTTTTTTTTGTTGTGTTTTTGGAACTTTTTTTTTGGGAGAAATTTCTGGTTTTTTGTTTGTTTGTTTGTTTGTTTGGTAGTTTAATGGAGGATGTTGTGGAAGATTTTTTACTATTTGTTGGAATTGTAATGAAGAAGAAAAAGTATAACTTCGAACAAAATAGGAGATACAATTTATTACAAAAATAGGTTATAAAATTGGTTATAAATTTTGTTAAAAAATAGCGTATAAAATTTTACGTTAAAATATGAAATAAGTTATTTCACGAAATACCTGGATAAGGTATGGATTTGTTATCGTGGGAGTTTTAGTGTTTCTAGTTAAAAGTGTGCAATACATAATTTGTATACAATTTGTACATACATAGCGTTATACATTATATACCTTAAATGTATAATGTGGTAAGTTCGTTATTTCATGAAATACTTAGTGTGAAATTAGTCGAATTTAATGCACGCCAAAGAGAGTTTGGCGTGCATTATACAATCGACTTATTTCGTAAATAAAATATCGAGTTAAATTCAAACGCATAGAAACGAGAGATTGGCGTGCATTATGCAACCGATGTTAATGGTAGTAGGATTTGATTTGTAGAATTACTGACGACTAATGGAAGTTGGCAAATTATGAGTTAGAATTGTCGTTAGAGAAGTCACGTAGTAGCACGAAATGGCAAATCACGACTCTGCTGCTGTTGCACATGACGAATTGCGCTTTAGTAGCGAATTGTGTAATTAAGCCACGTTATGAATTCACGCAACAGCAATAGATGCGAAATTTGTCGCCCGCTTCCATTCCAATCTCGTTTCACCCCTCCTCCTTTTTTTATGATTATTATTATTATTTTAAGAAGAAAAAAGCATACATACAGTACATACACCAGTTGTTTCACGATCTTGTTCTCTCGGACTCGAGATAAAGAAAGGACACGTGCTGTCGCTCGTTTGCGAACGTGACATCGGTCGCACTCGAACATGGCTGGCGTTAATTTTACAGCATTCGAGAGGACTTTTAATGGTGACAAAAGGGGGTAGTTGGAGGGAAAATGAAATGCAAGCTGTTATCTGTACTTTATTTCTCCTCTCGCTCTCTCTCTCTCTCTCTCTCTCTCTCTCTCTCTCTCTCTCTCTCGTGGGTTTGTCTTTTGTCGCGAGAATAATGGAGTGTCGAAATACATATACGTACGGTTTTGGGGGGAGGGAATGGTTTTAATTCTACTAAAAGTGAGGCTAGTTGATAACCTCCCTCTTTTATTCGCGATCGTCCTGATATAGGGGTTGTAAGAGAGTATTGATTTGTTGTAGAAAGAGTGCGCGACTTACTTAACTATCGGGTTATTTAACGAACGCTTTGTACGAGAGATAAAGAACGGTTTTCGAAACGTGGTTGATACGGCTTTCGAGAGGGCTTCACTGCACGACTATTCACGATAAAGCTGCCCCAACGTGTTTGAAACAACTTCACTGCACGACAACTCGCGCTGAAGCTTCCCCGTGTAACGTGAAGTGAGCTTCTCTGCACGACTAATCACACTGAAGCTTCCCCCAACCCATGCGTAGTGAGCATTCCTGCAAAACAAATCACGCATTTTGCTTCGCACTACCTTTCAGAGCAACGTGAAGTAGTTTTTCAATTGGGATTTGTAACTCGTAACAACGTTAGTTGTGAGTGTTAAATTGATTTTCAACAGGTTCTCGATTTATGCTTGTGTTATGTAGTGTAAAAACTCCCATGGAAAGAATTCACACGAAAGTGTAAATGTAAAAATAAAATGTGTATATATTTATTTTACCATAAAACAATTTTTACAAATCTATTACAACACATTACATTAATTTTACAATCTATTACATTAATTTTTTAAAACACAACAATTAAACAAGATTAATCATTTAATATTAAATATTCGTATAGCAACTTTTTGAAACTTATTATATTTTTTTTTTGTGTCAAATTCTATTCTTGATGACAGTTTTCTAATATCTTCATTAATCAAAAACGTGACAAATTCCTATGAAGTGGCAAAATTCAACGTTTTCATTTATGTGTAGAAAAATATTGCTATTTTATTGAAGGATTAATTGGAATAAAGTTCTCCTTTAGAAAATAATTATTTTTAGACGTTAACTAATTTTGTTTAATGTTGTCAATTATGTAACACCGCACAAAATTGCATAATAGATAAATGGAATATATCTCATGTGATAAATTCCTATGAAGTGGTAAAAATTCAACGTTGTCATTTATCTACCACCGAACAATAGCTAAACATTTCTCGTTTATAACGAACACTTCGGAAGATTTTTCTCGTCACGTAGAAGGAACTCGCATAAATCGAGGGCTTCCAGTTATATAGTAGGAATAAATTCATGTTTTAATTAGAAATTAGGTTTATTTATATTAGGAATGTGTTTTTTGACGCTATCTTTGTTCGGCAGAGGTATCATTTGTCTCGTTATCTAAGAGATATCTCGTGCTGGAAAACGTATCATCTGGTGATAAACGTGTTGAGGGATATAATAGGCTACGTAGAAGTTGTCTCCAGTTTTCGAGGTGTGTGTGTAATTAGTTAGTAGGTGGGTGGGTCCGGGAGTGTCGACGACGCCATTGGAAACGAAAGCATTGGGCGAGGAAAATGACACGATCCCATGTATGCTCCCACCCCTATACCTAGAGCAAGTGGCGAAAATTGGAAGCACTCTTGGTTTTCGCAGCGAATAAATGGAGGCATCGCAGCGGCGAAATATGTAGCGAATGATTTACGAGCTCAGCGCCACGCTGGTTATCGACCACTCGTAAATTCCAACTGGAATTGCTTCGATGGATATGAAGCAGAGAGATCAACCACCACACATTGGGTAGTGGGGCACTACCAAAATGAAGGGTTGATTGAATAGTTTGCATGGTGTGTGTGTGTGTGTGTATCTCTGTGTGTGAATATGGTGTCGAGTCTCGTACAACGAGTTAAATTGATGCTGGCACGATTATCGTTATGAGAAAAATGTCGTTGTATGAAGCGCAGTTTCACTCTTGAAACTGCTTGTTGTGTGAAATCTTGTTATAGAGGTTAAGAAGCTTATGATTTCATTGTGTAAATTTGGTGTCGGCTGCAGAGCCTCATTCAACGAGTTTAATTGATGCAGGCACAACTCTCGTTATGAGAAAAAAATGCGTTGTATGAAGAGTGTTTTCTTTATTTTAGCTTCACTTGTGAGTTAGTGCGCTGGGAATCGAGCATGGGATGAGAATGGGAATCGTATAGTCAAATGTGGAGCTCCAAAAAAACGCATAAAACGCAGAACAACATAATTCCTTCGCAAAAATCAAAAAACCGCATAAGTTCAATGGAAAAAAAAATCGCTTATATAAATAAATAAATCGAAAATTGCAGAAATCAAAAATGAAATTACTCAAAACTTGCTTAAATCAAATATCGAATTACTCAACGATCGCATAAATTTAATTTCGCATTAATCGAACTCCTCATTAATCAAAATTCGCATAAATTAAAACGTGCAGAAATAATAAAAAAAAAATGAAATTACTCAAAACGCGCATTGAATATTGAAATTACTCAGATTGCATAAGTTTTAATTCGCATAAATCGAATCAAAGCATACAGGAATCGAAAATGGATTTCTACATTACTATGTATTGTTTGTACATACAGTATATCTGTAACTGATAGTATGCTTTTAAAGAGTATGCTTAAAATGCATTTTTAACGTACTTGTTACACTTGAAATCGCTCGTTGTGTGAAATCTATTTAAGAATATCTCGTTATGAAAAAATTCGGAGGTTCATAACTTCAACTTTGTAGCCTACAGAACTTACGCCCATATGACAAGTGAAATAAAAATGGCGATTCGAGTCTGTTCTTTTATTTACATGTTTTTGTAGTGAATGAAAACTAACTAGTCATTCATCGGATGTCGCGTGCGTTAATAGCCTTTGGCTTTGACCACAGTACGTAAAAAAAAAAAAAGGTGCAATCGTAGTATTGAAAAAAAAAACGAAGACTCACGTGACCGAAGTGGCATGTCAACAGTAATGACGTTGGTTGCCGGTAGTATGAATGGGTTGAAATGTTTTGAAGTAACTAGGTCAAAACACTAGGCACGCGATTGCTATTATTGTTTTATTGTTGTTTTTCATTCTTTAAATAATACAGCAATTTGTGAATTAAAATGTTGCGCGTAGCGTGTTGGGTGGGTCAAAGACCGTCATTGATTCACATGTTCACGGTTAATACACAATCAAGTTTAGTCTTGAGCGAATTTTGCAAAACGCCTTCGATAAGAAGACCGTTCATAAAAGAAATATTTTATACTATAAATGCGCGATAATGTTTTATTATATTTTTTTGTCACCGATCTATTCATTATTTTTCTGTGATGATCAATTTGGTGTATTCACATTGTCCATGATTAGTTATTACTTTCGTAACATTGTTTTTTTTTCTTCTCGAAATTTTTTTTTTGTTTTTTTTTTGGTGTTTAATAATATTGCCAACGTCTTGGCACTTTCATGTATTTGGTTCGTCGAGGATCGTTATATTCAATAATTAAATAAATAAAAAAATTAAATTCTTATGGTTAGTGTAATTTTAGATTTTAATGAAACATTAGTGTGTAATTTTATCAGGTCGTTAATTTTGTTGTTTGTTTGTTTACTTACTGTAGGTTAAGGACTAATACTGAAGACTTTGGAACTGAGTGAAGTTTTCGTGAGTGAGGCCCCTAGCCTACTAGCAACGTTGCAGAAGGCTAAAGGGCCCATCGATCACAAAATCGAACTTTTGAATTCCATTGGTTGACGATCAAGATGACGACGTCTTTCGTACCAACTATGTCGACGTTGTGGATGGCAGCGTTTCTCACGTGCCTGCTACAAGCAATAGGTAGGAAAAACCTCTTCTTCACTTGTTTATTTTTTCCCTGGGGCTTGCAACTCGTACCTCGTTGTTGAGAGTATTGGAGAACCTGATAGTTATTGAGGAGTTGTGTTGGAATAACGGCGTAAATCCAATTAACGTCGTTAGTCCTTGAAATGCATATATTGAATCTTTTTTAGACCAGTCAACATTAGATTGCTATAATTTTGCACTTTTCGGCCTTTTTGGAGCGAGAAGATGGAACGCGTTTATTGTAAATCTGAAATGTTTTGTGATTTCTTTCTTTTTGTCGCTTCACTTTCTGGTTGTTTCACTCGCTTGTTTCAGTTCCAAAACAATGGAAAAGCTATTGATTGATCTTTGAAAAAACGGCGTAAATGCAGTTTTAAATTAGCCTGTAAGTTGAGGCTTGTCATTGTCAACTAAAGTTAACAGATTTTTTTGCATAAATTTGTTCATTTTCCTTCTATAAATAGACAGTTGACAGGAATTGTATCTTAAATTTGAAGGTGCCAGAAGTTTTTGCCCCTTTTTGACAAAACTACATATTTCGAGTTAGGCCCTCATTCCACCCAACTCCTCAATTAATTCTGATGGACCTACGAATAAGTATGTCTTTGTAAATGAAGTACCAGAGAATGATGTTGATGTTAAAAAGATCCAGTAGTTTATTCCTGTAATAAGTCGTGTTTTTTTTTCTTCAAATGTTTGCCTTTTTCCAAGGAAATATAAAATCGTATTTTATTGAGGTACATCCTCAATCAACGGTCGCGTAACTCGTCTTTCGATGTTGAGACAATTGAAAAACCTTCATGTGATTAATTCCAATGACGTATGAAATAGTATTTCTTTGTAAACTGAACTTAATTTTCAACCTGTCACGACAACGAATAAGGGTAGAGAACCGTATCATTGAGGCACATTCTCGAATCAATGGTCTCGTAACTCGTCCCTCGGTGTTAAAGAGGATTGAGATTCTGGTTTCTAGTAAATTTATCCAGATAATGAGCGTCAAGTAAGTGTTGGTTCTTTGTGTATGAAGCTATCTACTTTTTTTGACGAAATCAGGTATTATTAAGAAAATGTTCACCTCGAATCAATAAGACGAGTTACGAGCGTGAGTGGTTTGCACGATGGGCGATTCGTTTTACCTTTAATGGAAGAATAAGAGTGGTTTATTATTTAAGTCGACGTCGTTGTTGTTTGTTTATTCAGTTGGATTTTTTCGGTTGAATATGGTGCGAATGTTGCAAATGTGAAGTTTTCTCGAGATCCATTAAGATAATGCATGTTTTACGAGTTTGCATTTCATTTACTGCTGTTTATGGAAAGTTTTAGAAAAGCAATTAAAAAGCGTTGCGAAAGGATTTAATTCTCTTCTGTCTTAAGAAGAAGAAGAAAAGACTTGTCGCATTTAAAACCTGGTGTTTAATATTTTTTTTTTTTTAGCTTTACTGTTTTTTTTTTATTAAAAAAATAGTATGTTGAGGGTCTGTTTTATTCGTTATTCATGGCTCCCAGAGGCCATTGCCAGTGTCAACTGAAGACATTCCCCCCTTTTTTTTAACGACAAAGTCATATAGCGGATTTGTTTTTTGGGGGGTCATGGTATGTTTTACTGCCGTTGGGGGGTTAAAGAACAATCCGAACTGTGAAAAAATTGCATAGTCTCGAGTTAAAAGCAGTTGGAGATAGCGAAAGCCTGAGAGAGAGTGATATACAAGTTGGACTGGGATGTTGGTATTGGTTTTTTTTCGTGTAGTAATAACGAACAGAAGGTGTTTCTAACTTTGCATTCACGTTGATGGCTGTTGTGTGTTGTAGTTCTTGATGTTTTCTAATTATTTTTTTTTGGTGATTCTTGTAAATTATTGTAGTTCTTGAAGATTTTGTAATAGTTTTTGGAGATATGGCAGGTTTTATAAATTTTGTAGTTTTTTTTTTTTTTGTTCTTATAATTTTTGTTCTTATTCTTGTACTTCTGGTAGATTTGGTAATTCTTATAAATTTTGTAGTTTTTTTAATTGATTTTGTTGTAGAGATTTTATAGTTCTTGTCAATTTTATAGTTTTTATAGTTTTGATAAATTATTGTTCTGATGTTTTTACTTTCGCTAAATTGTGTAGTTCTTACAAATTTCGTAGTCCTTTGACATGCAAACGTGCTTATCTCACTGAGATCTACTTGATTTCATGAAAAGTTTTGAAATTAAACAATTTGAACTAAATTCGCTTTGTTGTGCAGAAATTGACATGCAAACGTGCTTATCTCACTGAGATCTGCTTGATTTCATAAATCGATTTTGTAGTTTTTGTAGCCCTTATAGAGTTTGCAGTTCTGGTAAATTTTGTAGTTTTGGTAAATTCTGTAGGTAGTTAGTTTTTGTAGTTTGTAGTTTTGGTAAATTCTGTAGGTAGTTAGTTTTTGTAGTTTGTAGTTTTGGTAAATTCTGTAGTTATTGTAGTTTGTGGCTTTGGTAAATTTTGTAGTTCTTGTAGTTCTTATACTGGTAGGTCTACAGTGGTTCTGGTAGTTTTTTGAAGATTTTGTATTTTTCTAGTTCCAGTTCTCACAGTTCTTATCAATTTCGTAGTTTTCATAGATTGATTTTGTAGTTATGATAGTGTTTGTAGTAGTTCTTGTAGATTTTGTTTTTATGGCAGATTTTGCAATAACTTGTTCTGGTAGATTATTGCTGATCTTGTAGTTGTTAAAATTCTCGTAGGGTTTCGCAGTTCTTGTAGTTACATTAATTCTGGGAATTTTTTGAGTTGCTTTGGTACGTGCCATTGGTATTGCATGCAGTACTGTACGACTCACACTTGTCTGCGCAGTAATACGTAGTAAGTAGACAGTGGTAGTAATGGTAGCTGATAGTACGGTGTTTTTTCGTTTGTGTGGTCGTTGTTGTTGTTGTTGTTGTTGTTTGGTAGTGTTTGGTCGTAAACGTTGCGCTGTTGGGCATTTAGCTCGTCGTTGGGAGAACGACGGATTCTAAAACGGCGAAATTTGGGAGCGATAATTGTAACCTTTAAACAAAGGCACAACACACGACCCGGGGATGTTTGTTGCCGAAGGTTTACGATCGGTGGGGATTGAAAGAGCTACCTCCTCGTGCTCACTAAAGTGCTACTAGTGTGTTCGTGATTGGCTCTTTCTTTCACTACTTTGTCTTCTTCTGCCTCTTCTTCTGCCAAGTCGCAGATGGTGGGCTCGTTTGGCTTCTGCTTCTTCTTCAACCCTTTTGGCTCATCTTTTGCCGCTACAGTCGTAAAATTTCGCAAACGATGACGATGTTAAGCAGCCGTTACCAATGGGATAGAGAAAAGTCGTGTTGTTGTTGTTGTTGTTGGTTGACTACTAGTGTCGGCGGTAAAGTGAAAAGATAAAAGCAACGAGTCAGATATTGGTTACGATCAACATCATTGATGGTTTGCAACGTGGGTGTGTGTTGTAGTAGTGCCACATCTTTATGTATATCGAGAGTTTTCGATATCATTATCACACGGAAACACAGGGTAGTTCGTTCATTATTTTAGAGGGGTCTTTTTTTTTTGTTTTTTTCGTGGTTTTTTTCTTAAAAGTGGTAAAATCGTAAGGGTATTGATGCTTTTTACTGTAGTCGTTATGGAAGGTTTTTTTTTTCCAGTTTTGTTGGTTGGATAATTCAGTTCAGTTTTTATTTTACTTTCAAGATGAAACTGTTGGTTACTTTAATCTTAATCTACAGTATTTTGGAATTACGTTCGCTAGTAAAATGATTCAGTTTTCAGGCGGGAAATTCAGTTTTCAGTGTGACGTTTCAGTTTTGTGTTCACTTTGCACTACAGTGAATAAAAATTCATTTTTTGCACTTTAACAGCTATATTATGACTTCTGTTAAAATGTAAGGGTACATGTTGGTTTGTACGGTAAACACGCTTATGGCGCAAGTAGTTATTGGTTTTCAATTAAGTCTATATATTGGTATTTTTTTAACAGTTTAGATTAGTTGAAAATTAAGTGATTTTGTAAAACTCACTTAAACAAGTATTCATCCTCATAGACACCATAGATAGTTTAGGTTTAGATAGGTTAGTTAAAAACAACTACTAGCGCCATAAACGTGTTCACCGTGCAAATTCACAAGTACCGGTTTGAGTACTTCAATAATTCAGTTTTCAGTTTCTGAAAAAGTTGCACTGAAAACAAAATATTTTCAGTCGTTTTTTTTTTATGAAATAAAGTGAAACAGTTTGTGGGGTGAAAGTGGAAAACATGTTTTATTTTTGATTTCAATATCGATTTTTTTTTGTTCAGTTTTATATATATTTTTTTTTTTTTTACAAGTTGGAGCAATTTGTCACGTTCGGAAAAAATATCCTCGATTGTTTTTTTTTTTCACTACTGTTTTCTTTTTATCGCGAAAAAATTCTCCCATATGTTTCTTTCAGTATAGCAAAAAACTGCAAAAAAAAGAAAAATCGATGTTCATTTTCGATCCTTATTTAATTTCGGTCTCGGTTCGCAGTCCTTGGATTATAATTTATTCTCACGTGAATGAATTCATGTCATTGGTAAATGCAATTTTTTATTAGTTTATTTTTTATTTCCTTTGAGAATAAAACAGCGTCGTCGTCGTCGTCATGTTGTTTATTTTTTTCGCTAATGAATGAAGAAAAAGGTCTTAAAAGTCCTGGCGGCTATCGTGTCGAGTTCTTTTGTTGTTTTGTCTTCGTCAAAGTTTCTTCCCAATGCAACAAAATTTGACTTTTCTTTGATCTTAGACGTTGTATGTTTTGTTTTGTTTGTTTAATACTTTCCGTAATGAATGGAATGGAAATTTCGAATTGCGAAATTTTTGGCATTGAAAAAAAAATGTTTTTAAGTTGGCCTACTGGTAATTGTACCATGGTACGGTACCGTACTTGAATTGAAAAAATGGAGAATTTTTTTCGAAAATTGAGAATTTGTTTTCGAAAATTGAAGAACAGTTTCGAAAATCTAAAAAATATTTTTTGAGAATAGAGAATTTTTCTTGTGTTTATTCAGGAATTGTTTTTTTGTAAATCGAAAAGTGGATTTTTCGGAAATCGAAAATTTATTTGTTCGTTCGAAAATCGGAAAAAAAACTGGTTTCAAGTAGGGCTACTGGTAATTGTAGACCTACCATGGTACCGTACTTGAATTGAGAGTTTGTTTCGAAAATTGAGAATTTTTGTTTTTCAGAATTTTTTTTTTCGAAAAAATGAAGAGTAATTTCGAAAATCAAAAAAATATTTTTTCGAAAATTGAGAATTTATCTTGCATTTATTCAAAAATTGTGTTTCGTAAACCGGAAAGTGAATTTTTCGAAAAATCGGAAAAACTTTTTTTTTTTCGAAAATTGAAAATAATATTTTTATGTTTTGAAAATCGAGGATTATCTTGCAGGAATTTCTTTCGTAATCCGAAAAATGTTTATTTCGAAAATCGACGAATATTTTTCGAAAAATTGAGTATTTTTCGAAAATCGAGATCACGGGAATCTTCCAGATTCCCGAGATACCGGAAATTTCCGTTATGGCTTTTTATTAAACCACTCTTAATTTCATTTTCGAATTTCGAAAAAAAAGCTTTTCCTCCCTCAAAACAAAAACCGAAATAACCAGTCATCAGCATTTTTCATAACCCACTTTTTTCCATGAACAAATTGCATTCATTAATCGAGGGTTGTATTACCATTAATGAAACACTTTTATATTTTTATGTCACCCCCTTGAGCTATAAAAGGAAGTGAATAAAAAACTGAATTTAACAACAACAAAAAAATTAAATGGGGGGTTGGGTAATGGATGGAAGGGAATTAAAATGATGTATTAGATACGGATGATGTTTTTCTTTTTTTTTATATAGTATGATACATATTTATATATATCTTTTGAATGTATATCTATCTCTTTTTTGTTTTCATAGATAAATGTTAGTGATAAGCATGTTTTGATTATCCACGTGGTTGCACGGAAGAAATTAATTTTTCTCGACATGTTTACGAGTTGTTAGCAATATAGGAAAAGTTGTTGATGATCATGTTGAAGCGTTTTGTGAAATGTACAGGGTGACTCAAATTTGTGTTTATTTTATTTAATTCTCACTTCTAGTTACAAAATTTTCAGTTTACCGGAAATCGGGGTAAACGACGTATGATTTAGTTCTGTTAGTAGAATTATGAAGTTGGTTTTTTTTCACGAAATGTACAGGGTGACTCGTTTTTATATAAAAAATTTTTGTTGAAAAAGATTATCTTTTAAAGAACGTTTTATGGTAGAAAATGAGGTATATAAATTGTTTTGTTTGATTGGTGGTTCGTGGATATGATTGGTTGTTACGTTTTGTTCTAGGAAAATCAGTGCGAAAACAGAACACACGTCTGGTTAACGTTAAACTTGTCCAAAGTTGCACCATTGCCAAAGAGGCTTTCAATGATTAGTTATTTAAATAGAATAGTTATTTAAATAGAAGAATTATTTGAAATAGATTTTGTTATTCAAAATAACCAATTGTTATTGGTTACTTTAAATAACGAATTTATTTCCACCCGAATTTATTGTTTGATTATCTTAGCAAATACACTGCTCACAAAAATAAGAAGATATTTTCAAAATGGTATGAAAATTTTGAAATATCTTCCAATTTTTGTGAGCAGTGTGTATGTTGTAGTTTTGTAATAATACTTATATGAAAATGAGATACTGTAATTTACAGAGGATAATTTGTTAGGAAACCGTGAAGTATAATTTATCATTAACGTTTCACAATGTCATTTCTGTTCCGTTTCGCAACATTTCTAGGTAGATTCGATTACTGTAGTTTATAACCTACTATGGGTTGTTTTTTTTGTGTGGGTTTTGTTTGTTTTTCTTTTGGGTGCAAGGATGTCAGATAAAGATAAATTGTCGTAGATAAGTTAAGAAAATAAATGTAGACTGAGTGAGGTAGGGTTTTTTTTTGTGTGGGATGGAAGACTCGAGATTGGTTTTTCTTAACCCCCCCCCCCCAAAAAAAAAAAAGATTCGATGGAATAGGTGGTAAGATGAAGTGGAAGGGTAAAGACCCCTTCTTTCTTAGTATATTGAACCAAACGAAGGTGCAAATGGGTTTTGTACTGTTATCAATAGTCTATTTAAAATGGGAATGAACGTTTCGGTGCAAAAATGTTTTGTTTGGTCAACGATACAATGATTTAATGTCATTAAACTAGTCTTTTTTTGTTGTAATATCAACCGTGGGGATTTTCAATTTTACTCTATTTTATTTTTCAATACAGTACGTGATTCTGCACCTGATCATATGTCTACAATACATGATTAACAAGTTTCTGTTTATAGGGTGTGTATCTGTCTGCTTATCTGCAAGTCACTGATACTATGTAGTGAAGTTATTCAGTTGGTTTTTTTTTGCACGGTTAAAACACTAATTTGAAAATGCATAACTATGATATGTTATGATAACAAATAACTATGGTTTTAATTAAAAGGAAGCCATCTTTCAGTAGTTCAATTTATGCGTTTTTTAGAGTAATTTTATTTTTTGATTTCTGCATGTTTTGATTTATGCGAATTTAAATTTATGCAATCGTTAAGTGATTCGATGTTTGATTTATGCCAGTTTCGAATGATTCAATTTCTGCAATTGTTTACTTATATATGCGATTTTCTTTTACATTGGACGGTTTTGGCGGTTTTGATTTATGCGAAACACTTATGCGGTTCTCAGTTTATGCGGGTTTTTTTATACATTGGACTATATAGTACAGTATATTCTCAAACGACGTTCAATTTCCAGCTCACTCATTTATTAAAAGCTCACAACTCACTCACAAGTGAAGCTAATATAAAGATTGTAAAAATTCACGTGCGAAGCACGGGCTTTTCAAGACTAGTTGTTTCAAATAACTGACAACACTTGGTCCTGAAGATATAACGCTTGTTTCAATTGACAAGATTGTGTTACAGACACGGTGTGACAAGAAATAAGCATCTTTCACAACACAATTTGCTTCGATGTGTTTTTAAGGGAAATCGAAAACGTGTGATAAATCGCTCGAGACGTTCGATGTGTCACGGTAACATCGAAACTTAAACTCCCATTTTATTATATATATTTATTTATTTATAACTTTCGGATTATTCCGCGAACGTGTGTTGTTGGTTTTTGGTTTAAATATTGAGCTTTTGGGAGGGATTATATTTTCGTAGGGTTTTCGTCTTTTTTCTTCTTTTTCACCACACCTTCTGTATATACGGAGAAAGGTAGGCGTTTTTCTCGGTTTGTGCAAATAAAACTTAATATCGGGGGAGGCCAAATAAATCCGTTTCTCTAGGGGTCCTTGTTGACACTTTAAGCGGCTTTCATTCGTGGCCACCGTGCGCCCATCGACTAGTGTATTTTGTTGGCGCCACGGCAATAAAGAAACAGCCCAAAAAATATATATATCTATATATATGTAAGAAAGAAAATCAAAAAGAGGAGAAGAAAAAAAAATAATAAGACAGATGGAATGGAAATAATCTGTACCGAACTGGAAAAGTCACTGGCCACCCGGGGTAGAGAGTATGAACTTCTTCTACCAGATAAATACGAAAATAAAAACCCCAGTTGCTAAGGGTACAGTGTTACAAGCACGTACTAGTGTACTATTGGCTACCCACCCAATTTCCTAATTTTTTCTCCTCCTTAAGGGTGTATTGGGAAATTTTTCTAAAGAAAGTACCCAAGTCATCTATATAGATGTTGTTGCTAGGTGATATCGCGTGTACGGGTGGGGGTACTTTTTTTTTGGGGGGGGGGTTACTTGTTCACCACTCACTCAACTTTTTCCTCATCCACCTGATGTCGATTCCATGCTAGAAATGGAAGAGTAATAATGGAAGAAGATTGTAATAATAGGCGTCTCGACGTTGACGTTTCCTATAGAAATTTCTTCTTCTTCTTCTTCTTCTCTACCATGGCTGACAGCTAACTTATAGTACGTAAAAGAAGAGAGGAAAAAATGGGGGATAAAGAAGAGGGAACAAAATAGTGCATTTGTAGCGATGTAGAGGTTTCTTTTTTAAAGGGGGAAGTCGGAAATTTTGAAAAGTTTTATTTTATTTTTATTTTTATGAGTTTCAAATTTCAATAGATAAACTAGACAATAGACATTGCGAATGTTAGAGTCGGTTTGAAGTTATATTATAAGTATATATATACACACAAGGTCCTTGATTTATACTCTGCAAATCTCGCATAAATTGAAAATCACATAATTTATTTTTGTTTTTTAATATACACAGTAAATTCCCATGGAAGTGAAAAAATTCAGTTTATTCACTGCCGCACAAAATCGCATATCTTTTTTGAGGCTCATTTCACGAGCTGGAAGAATTGTTTTGTCACATAATAGCAAAATCGCAGATAAAGAACTTTCCTGTATTGATGTTTGATATAATTGAATTGACGTCTAATAGTTAAAAGCTACGTTTTTTAAATTTTGAAATGATTTCTAGAACGACGCAGAAATGTGTGATTTTGTGTTTGTTTGTTCGGGCATAACGCAAAAACGGATTGTCCGATATTCATGATACTTGCTACGTAACTTAATATTGATCCAACTTAGGACATAGGCGATATTTCAATTTTAATTATAGGAAAGGAGGATTGTGGGGGAGGGTAGAACTTCCTACTGTGAGAATCCGTTGGTCGCGAATGTTGAAAAACTTGACAATTTCTCATTCACGAATACGAAAAACCTAAAGAATGTAGCGGTGGATTTTAAAATTGTTTTCTAATACGTTAAGATTGGTTTATCGCCATACTTGGAGGGACGTCAAAAGCATAAAAAATGGAGGACGTCTGAAGTATAAAAAAGACTATAAGACCCCAGATGTTAAGTTTCTGTGAACCTTTTCTTGGGTCCATTTAGTCGAAATCAATTTTTATGAGTGGTCCACAGCTCGATGGCCAACCATTGGTCGATGATTGGAATGAGGAGGGGGGATATCTCACCTTCTGTATATAGTGGTACCACGTGCATCATCCTATTTTTTTTTTTTTAGAAAGTGGCATTGGCAAGGTGGAAAAGTCCACTTAACGGCCATTGGCCAGTCGACGTAGTGCCCCGACTAACGGTCACCGAGGTGCGAAGTTGGAAGTTTTAGGACCGAAAAGGGTTCTTTTTTGTCGTGAGGTGCCCCAGACATTCCAACTGGACCTATTGGAAAGGGCAGTTAACGCTTTTACGACCTTCATAGGGTCCTTTGGACTTTATACCCCTTTTCTTCTTCGTCTTCTTTTGGGTCGACGTGCTTTTCTCTTGTTTCGGCTTTTTCCAACCCAAAAAATGGTTCAACAAAAAAGAACGATTTGGTTCTCATTTTTTGGAAAGGGGAGGGCGTTTTAACCTTAAATCGTCTTGATTTCGTGAAATGCAGGTGGTTGCAAAGTTCAAGTAAATTTTGGTGATGAAAACACCTTTCTTGGAAAGTTAGGTGTTTGTTTGTTTAATCAGAGTGAGGTTTTTTATTTGCAAGTGTATTCAGGAACATAGTTTTTTTAAATATTTTTTAATGCTAGTTATAAAGAAAGTTATGGAAGGATTTCGTTGTTTGGTACTCACTAGATGGCGCTTTTGTGTTTTATCATTAATTCGAAATCAAGGACTAGAGATGTTAATTTTTTTAAATACTGTATCTCAGAAATTACGAAACAAAATGAGTGAATTTGATTTGTAATTTGGTTAGGGAAGCAATTTAGTTGGTACCGATCGTTCAATGGCGCTGCTGTTGTGTGATCAAATCAAAACGAAGGATCGTTCATTTCACTTTTTATTACATTTTTTAGGTGTTCCAAACTCAGTTTTTTCACGGTGTAACTGAAATAATTACAAAATGCGAAATGACTGGGCTTTTATATCGTACTATATAATTATTAAAAACTACAAAAACTTTTATCTCTTTCAAAATCAGTTGTATTGTATGATCAAATCGAAACCAAGGAAACCGTTTGCGTTTATATTCTCATTTACAATTCTCCACGTGTAATTAAATTTCACGATTACCTTTGGAAATTCCTTTCGAACGTAAATTAATGGATGTAACTCACGATTTATTTTTTTTATATAATGGATGAAAGAGGACAATTTATTTTCGGAGATATCTACCTCCACTAAGCGATTGTGAACCACCATCTTTTGTCGCTTGTTTTTCACGGGTGGCTAGGACCATCTTCGCATGGGACGTCGGGTAATCGAGTGTGGAACCTAAGCAACAGCAGCAGCAGCCATTTAGCATACTAATCAATGTAATGGCGTCGTAAAAGCTGGGCGCTAGTAACGCCCAATGGACGACAAGAGAAAAGGGGAATAAAAGAATGGATATGAGTAGTAGTGGGAGTAGATGAAGAAGAAGAAGAAGAGGAAAAAGAGTGAGAGAGATTGATGTATAACAACCTTTTGTGGTGAAGCTTTTCCTGTTGTGTTTCGTTAGCAGTTTAGTGAAAGTCGTGAAAATGGGACCATTAACTTCTTGGCATTGTTGAAGGTCTCCGAGGGATAAAAAATGTGGTTAGTCGTAAAAATGGAACTTATATACAATGTAAGCTTTAGTTAAAAGATGGAGGGGGTATGGACCATAGTGGTTAACGATGGCAGTTTAAGTTGAAGTGGGGAAATGTTTTTACTTTTTTTGTTTTTTTAATGATGAATGATGGGTTTTTTGGACGTCCATTAAGCAGAAAGTACAGGGTGTTTTTGAATACGGTGGAATCCGGTTGTTATAATCACGCGGAGAGTTGTCAATCGACTATTATTATTGTGTCGGTTTCAAAACCCTGTTTATTGTTATGTATCCATTGTTTTAATGTTATCAGCCGGATATTGTTATCAAAAACATGAGCATTGGTCCCACAGTGATCACAATAACCGGATTTTACTGTATATAATTTTTAAAAATAGATGAAGATTTTTAAAATAACATAGAATTTTAATCGTTTAACAACTAAAATTTAACTAACAAGTAGTAGTTTAGAACTATTAAAAAATAGTTCTAAACTACTACTTGTTAGTCAAATTTTAGTTGTTAAACGATTAAAATTCTATGTTATTTCAAAAATTTAAGGTGTAGATAGATATAGGTGGCGAACCTATGGCACCCGTGCCCGTTTCTTACTTGTTATTCTGCGGGCACGCGTGCCATAGGTTCGCCAGCGTGTAAACAAATGTTATTTGATTCGCTTAAACGTATAAAGTGAACGTTATAGGGGTGGAGAATTGGATTTTTTTTTGCACATTTAATTTTTTGTTTTGTGGAATTAAGATGTAGTGTTTTGGCGTGGAGGAGGGAGTCGTGTATATGTATATAAAGTTTTTGGCGTGAAGAGGGAAACAACAGACGAGGCAAGACAGTAATAACAAAGCACAATTAGCAGTGGTGTTTTCGCAAGTTGGAAATGGAAAGGCGTGTTAATGGTTACGCTCGTAAAACTCGACTTCTTTTCCAACATAACAACGAGCCAGTGTTCTCTAGTTGTTGTTGTTGTTGGGAGTGGAAGTGTAGTGGTGGTGGTAAGGACGTAATGTGGCCTGTAAAAGATTGCCCGAAAAAAGGAGAGTTTGGAAACAAGAGGCGATCATTGGCAAAGAAATAAAATCTGTGGTTCAACCACCACCACCAGAGAGAGACACCTTCGTCAACTCCCTGGAATGAAATATCGATAACAAACGTTGTTTAGTATTAAGAGCGAAAACATTGGCTTTGTTAAAAAACCTTTTGAATTTGTTCATGTAGTCTCCCTTTGGACCCTACACAATAAATAAAATAAAAGTTTTTTTGATTTATGCGAATTTTTTATATGCGATTTGGTTTCGCTGCTACGCGACGAATGAAATCCTCATGAGCGATATAACCGATTTTCGATTTATATGAGGTTTGCGATGAATTTTGTATTCAATGTAAAGGCCAGTTGACAATCGCAATTTTTGTGGGGCATTTAAAGCAATTTGTGAACTGTGACGTCAGCTTCTTGCTAACCAATTTTCATTGGATGGACAAGAAGCTTAGTTGTTCACATTGCACGAATTGCCACTTAAAAAATTCCGTGTGGCAGGAGGCGAGAAACGTCAACGGAAATTTTTGGAAGAGTTCGATTTTTTGTTGGTTATTACGCAACGTTAACAAGAATTAATATATATTAATATATAAACCAATTAAATTTGAAAACCATGGTAACTAAAGTTAATTAACGTAGTGAAATGTACTGTTAAAAGTTGTCGGTATTAAAACGACGAAATTTATGGCAATGTTAAGCATTTCTCGAAAAGCCTTGCTGTCGACCTCGTGAATAAATTATAATGCTAATTAATATACAGTCGAGCCTCGTACAAGTTTAATTGTCGCAATCACAACCCTCGTTATAGGAAAAACTCGTTGTATAAACGGTATTTTTATTTTCATATAACACATATAAAAAAACAAAGTTTTGTCGTTATAGACTTTTAAGCCCTTGGACCAATTAGGACCAAATTTTGCCCTATTACCATTACTCTTTAGCACTCAGCTTGATTATTCAACCTGTTTTTAGTCTTGAAAACTTATCAATTTGTCATGTTTTGTGTCAAAAAATTCAGCAACTTTTGTCCCAGTTTCCATAACAACGAGCGTAAAGAAAACAAAATTTAAATTAATAATAAAAGAAACCCGATGTGTGGGTATTTAAGTTAGTACTCTATACAGTGCCAATGAGCGATTTTCCGCAATTTTTTGTTCGAAAATTTGTGTCAGCGTTGACAACTTTTTATACTCTTTACTAATATATAGCTCGTCAAATTGACGGGAAAGTTTTAATTTTTGTTTTATTTGGTTATTTATATCGTTTTAACTCATATTGCTTGGCGATATTCGTTACAATTTGAGGTAGCTGTTCTAAGACAGGCTGCTTCTTTTTTGATCAGTCGTTTTGTTCACCCTTCTTACTGCCATCCAAAGCAGTGTCCCAGTGAGAGTGATTTTCCCTACACCACATGTGGCAAAGGGAAGAGAGCAAAAAAGCCGACCCTTCTACATTCCACAAAGCGCAAACACATTCTTGAACCGCTCACACTTACGCGATTATAATAACGATATTAGGTTCACTTGTGAGTTAGTGAGTGAGCAAGCTGGGAATTGAACGTATGCTGTCATCTCCAGCCGTTTATGAGAATATATAGTCTAATGTACCAAAAACCGCATAAAACGAGAACCGCACAAGTGCTTCGCATAAATTAAAAACCGCATAGGTCCAATGTAAAAAAATCGCATATGATATATAAATTGCAGAAATCAAAAATGGAATGACTCAAATCAAATATCAAATGACTAAACGATCGCATAAATTTAATTTCGCATAAACCGAAATTCGCATAAATCAAAATTCCCGCATCAATCGAAAAGTGCAGAAATCAAAACTGGGATTAATCCAAACACGCATAAATTGAATATCTAAATTACTCAGATTGCATAAGTTTCAATTCGCATAAATCGAAACGTACAGTAATCAAAAATATTTTTTTGTATTATGTATATATACATGTAGTATATCTGTATATGACAGTAGCTTATGATAAAGAGTATGCTTAAAAAGCATTTTAATGTACCGGTACTGTACTTGTTACAAATTAAACTACCCATAATTCTGTGTCGTTAAGCAGCTGCTACTACTGTAACAAGACGCAATGTGTAAAAATGTTCCACAACTGTTGCTCGCTTTTGTGGTACAAGTCCATTTGGTCACCACCATCATCATCAAGTGTGTTTTAGATATAACATCTGCACAACGCCATATGGACAATTTTACCCACACCCCCTCCCATCGCTCACTCTCTCAGTTGGAAGTGTGTGTATAGCAGTTTTTGGGTTGGGTGTGTGTATATATACACCAAAATTCCACACAACATCCCCATTTTCACAGTCGAGGGGGTAAATATGGGGGATTTTCTTCAATTTCTTTACCCAAAAAACTACTCTCCACCTGCTTTGGGAAGGTCTTTCTCTTTGGGGACTAAGTAAAAGAAATAGCTAGGGATCTATAATACCCCCTCCCCCTGGGTTGCTGAAACCCCCTCAATGGAACCTGCGATTCTTTTTTCGTGGGGAAGTTAGTGAGGGGGGTGTTTTTTTGTGTGTAGTGGGAGAATATTCACTACCCCCTCCTTCTTTTACTGAAAGTCCCTTATGGTTGAATGGAGCATAGGGTGGGTCGTTATAGAGGCTATACTGTACTATATAGGAAAGATTAGAATACCTGTCCACATTCCCTTGGATGTATTTTCTATCAAATTGACAGTTTTATAAAAAAAATATAAAGGGAAGCCCCCTTTTTTTCAGGGATGGATATATTTTTTGGGGGTCGATAACCAAGTTGCATAGGTCGAGGATTAAATACGAAGGGAACATAAACCCCCTTATAGTGTAGTACACTAGCCTAGGCTACAGCACAGTATATAACTTCTTATACTATACAGAAATGGGAGATGGGGGGCAGGTAAATATTTTAACCAATGAGAATTGAAAAATAGTTTTTAAAAGTTCTTTGACATGAAGTGTACGTACAGGGTGTCTCAAAAAATATAAATTTTACAAATTACAAGAATACCTCGATTTGTGTGAGTTCCTCATGTGAGATTTCAGCTGATATGAAGCTTGAGAATGGAAACGATTTCAGCTGATATAGAGTTTTTGGGTCACCCTGTATAATTTGAGAGTGCAGTTTTGTTTTTTAAACTGTAAGATTAAATAAAGAGATTTCAGTTTACATGCTGATGATATAGTTGATTTCCAATTAGAAACATTTTTATTATATATATATATATAAATAAGAAGATTGAAAGTAACATAAAAAAAAAATTGATTAAATTTTTTCGTTTGATGAAATCTGGATTTTATTTTAAAATATCTTCTTTTTTTTTTTTACAGTACAGTATATCATTTTATTTTTATTTATGTTTTAGTTTTTATTTGGATTTGTGTGTGTGTGTG
>JAQIWH010002715.1:0-23113 GCA_034695005.1 Cryptops parisi | reverse complement strand
TGCAGGGTAGAAGTGGTTTGTAGAAGAGATTGAAGGTGGTAAAGAAATTTTGTTTCAAAAAAGGTATAGCTTTTTTTTTGCTTTATTGTTATTATAAGAAATATATATAAGCTTATTAAAAATCTAGCAATATAAAAAGCTTTCCCCCTAGCTCCCCCCCCCTTGGCCAGAAGGTGCGCTCCGCCCCTGGTTCTAAGAAGTCCCTACAAAGGCCTAAGAAAAAATTTTATGTACAATTTCAGGAAAATTTCAAGTCGGTTTTGGGTGGTTTAGTTTTAAAACAATTTTTTTTTTTTACGTCAACGGATTATCGGATTCGTTAACTTCCGTTACATTGTTAACGAATCTACGGATTTTTGATTAACAAAGTTAACTTTTTGGTTAATGGATTTAGGATTAACGAAGTTAAGTGCCCACCTCTGGTTAAGATGATAGTTTAACATTTTTAGATTTGGCGACTATCGTTGAACATTTCACTTACAATCGAGTTATTACTTTCGCTATCGATTATTAACTATAAAATCGATATTTTGCTAACTTAAAATAATGTAACCTTCTCTGTTTTGAGTATGAATTGTGTACAATAGAGATGCATACAATCACTACAAAAGTTGTCAAGTAACAGTCGACTGGGTTCTCTATGGGGTATCACGAAATAATGCTCGTTGTCGGGATTTTGCTCGTGGTATGAGAGCAATTTTGTCCTTGAATCGTCGTCGTGTAAAACCTCGTTGTAGACAGTAGTAGCTTGTTATAGGAGGTTCTTCTTTGCCTTTAAAGAACACGAAGAATACTAACAATCACACTGGTAATTTCGAAAATGTACTGTCCAAATGTTTGTTTAAAAATTTGTCTTCTCATCTGTCTGTCTGTTCTCTCTCCCCCTCTCGTTTTTTTTTGTGTCATCTAAAATATCCTGACGTGTCACCATTGACGAGTCTTTAAACTCGAACGCGATGAAAAGCCACTTGTTAGCCCTTAAATATGGTCCATTGTGAGAGGCTTTGGAGGAAAAGGCAACAAGGACGAGGGTCGACCGATGGACGAACTGGAGAAGGGGATTGGTTTGCACGTTCAAAATTCAATCGGGCCTTTAATCACGTGCTAATGGGGCTCGAGCATTCCCTGGTGACGAACGAAACGGACGTCAACCCCTCGACCCAAGGGAGAGATTCGTTTACCCATCGGGATTCATTTTTCGGACAAACGGTCATTTGTTTTTATTTCCTCCCCCCCCCCCCCTTTTGTCTTCCCTCGTCCTACTCGTAGTTTTCCATTCTTTCATCGATTTTGCCCAGCCAAATTCGAAATCAACAGAATATTTTGTGTCCGTGGATATAAAAATAGATTTTAAAATGCGCTTGGGTATGCGAACTGTTAAGTGTTGATACGACTTTTCACACTTTTCTATACAAGTACAAAAGAACGATGGCTTGTATAGAAAATAAGAGATGTAAAATAACTGCCTGCCTTTCAACTCAATTAGTTTTTATTCTTAAAAAGTTGTTTCAAAATTGTCTACGATTACGCTTTTGATTACAAGCACCATTTACTGTGTACTGGTTTTCGAGTTCTTTTGTTTTATTTATTTCTCTTTTATTTTTATGCATGGGAAAGTTCGGTGTGTATGGGCTGAGAAGGAATGTGTGAAGAAATGAATAGCATTGTATTCGAGTATTATAGTCTAAGTACGCAAACAAGGAGAAAGGTGAAGTTAAAAAAAACACAAACCATGGCGTGAGTCAGTAATCCTTCACGCCCATGCATTTCGATAAATAATTCACACCATGACTAGGCAAGTTTTATATAGACAGGTGATGCTTAGATCACAATCTGTGGACGTTATAGAGCTGTAAAGCTCACCCAAAAGAAGATGAAGAATGTGCGTTTTCAATGACTGTGGTTTAAATAGAAGACACCAAAAAAAAACCACGTGGAAAAATAAAAGGAAATTAAATCCATTCTTTTATCATGTGTTTCTTTTTGGGATCTCTTTTTAAATCGGGTCGTGTGATTGAATAAGCTTATAGAAAGGTACGAAGAATTGCAGGTGTGAATCGAAGTATGGTACGTTTAAGGAAACAAAGGATGAAAATTGTGGCTTGTTGTTGAGAAGATTAGACGTCAAATCAGTGTTGTGTTGTCACGATGACAGGTCCAGTATTGAAAAAACAAACAGGGCTGCATTCCACTTTATTTTTCTCCAAAGTGTTAAATATATTAATATTGACAGTGTTTAAAAATTCAATAAAAAATATTTGCTCTTGGGTGTCAGTTTTTCATATGCTTTATTTTAGTTTCACGTGTGAGTGAGTGAGCTGGGAATTGAACGTATACTGTCATCTACAGACGTCTATGATATAGACTATCACTATACTATACTATACTATACTATACAGTACTGTATAGTCCAATACACCAAAAATCGCATAAAGTGAGAACCGCATAAATCAAAAACTAAACACGTCCAATGTATAAATAAAAAATAGCATGAATCGAATAAAAATTTAAAATGGAATTACACAAAACTTGCATAAATTGAATAACACATTACCGTACTCAAATATCGCATAAATCTAACTTTGCATAAAGCGAAACTATATAAAGCGTATTCTTAATAAGCATTTTCAATGTACTGTATTTGTTATTAACTTGATTAAATTTAATGTCGAGATCTGAATAATATGAAAAGATGAGGGTGCATTTTATATACCCTATATCTATATTTGTATACTGTAATTGGAAAATGTATTGCTTCAATTATCTATTTACTACAGTTAAACCTATGGTATTGATGAAGATGAACTTATTTTATGTGTACGTAGAATAGGCATTAAGACAGCCCAGTGATTAACTACTTTCGTGATGTACGTGCGTAGAATACTGCACGTTAATCACAATATACTGTACGTATAAAAAATATTGAAGAGGATGGTATTTTTAAATTGATAAAACTGAATGGCGGAATATTTTTTTTTTTATATATTACGCAAAACAATTCAAAAGAATCGATGCAAATACAATCAATATAATTAATACATTCAATCAATATAATTAATATGTTTAAATAGCAAAATATTAATTTTTTTGGTTTTTATCCGGATGAGGAGTGTGAAAGGAGGATAGACGGCGTATGTAAATAGGTAGAAAGTTCCACTGGTGGAAGCAATTGAAGGGATAAGATTTTAGTAATTTTGTATTGATAGTGTGATCTGTGTGAAATTTATAAGATTGTTGTAAGCGGCGATTGTTATTATCAACATAAAAATTTTTGTATTTGTTTAAAGGGTGAGAAGTGTCATGCAACAAAATCATAAGTTGTTTTAAACGGTTGAAAGTAATAAGTTTAGTAACGGACAAAATTTTGAAGGTTTTTAACTTGTTGGAGATGGAAACATAGAGGGATAGACCGAAAATGTGTTGGGCGTATGAATTTTATCAACAAATCATTGGTCTAATTATGAAATGTAAAACATTACGGAACACCGATTCTATGTTATTGTCTGAGTTTATGTTGTTTTGATTTGAATCGATGACAACAAGTTTTCTTGTAAACGTTTGTTTTATTGGTTGAATTGTTTTTTTGTTTTTTTTACTACCAGAATTTCACGAGTTGCGGTGATGGATAACTGATGATATAACACTATCATTGGACAAGATATTGAAACTTTTACGGATTTTATTCACTTTTATTAGCCCTAATAAAGTTATGCAACTCATCTCTGATTTTCGAATATCAGTAGACTACAATCCGAATACGAACAAAGCTTTCAATTCAACTTCATTTATAAGTGAGGCAATCAAACCGAATTTTTTTTTTAGTCATGTTCAGCGACTTCAACAATGTTTTATTTCCTAGGGCACCATTTAAATATCTCTGTAGGCTACTTATTAAAACTCATTTTGCTCATCGTCCAAAGATTGCAATTTAGCTCCTATTTACCAAAGCTAATGAAGGGAAAATCGAGTTGTACAAAGTTAAGTGCATCGTGTTGTGTGTATACAATAAAATATATGCATATGTATGTGAACAGTACAGTATATACATATACTGTATATTTATACATTACACAGGTACCGGTACGGGTACCGAATCTGGTATTGGACTTCCAAAAATCCAAGATTACCAGAAAAGAAGTTATTCTTTAAACTGGCCAGTTTTGCATCACTTTGTTTTGGCCAAAATATTGTGGTTTCGTGTATTTTGATACAAATTACCTATCGTGCAATATACGGTACTCTGTATTGCGTACAGTATATATTGTTTTATTTTTTCTTCTTTACTTTTATTTTTCATCCTGTATAGACTACTTTGTATTGTACATCTATTCGAGTATATTTCAAGAATTTTAAGAATTTCAAGTGGACTAATAAAGATCAAACAAACCCTGCTTTAGAAATGTATTAATTTGTATTTGTCAAATACAATTTAGTTCTTTACTTTTCATTGTTTATTTTATATTTTAAGTAAAGTACTACATATTAAAGCCTCCAGAAAACCGGAAAATCCATAAATCCGGCTTACTCCCGGTCTGAAGCTTTACGGATATTTGTCCGGTACCTGTAAAGAAATTTTGTCTATACGATTTCTAATATATACAGTACAGTATGCATTTTTTATAATACTGTATACTGCGATATTGTATAGTAAATTAAACACAGCTATATTATAAGCTTATGGTATAAAATGTTTTGTGAATGTGAAACATACTGCATATACCAGTACTTGTATAGGTTCACTGTTTATACTCTGTATATAGTAAATACAGTAGAGAGAATTATTTGGGGAAAATAACAACATACTGTAGTGTAGGAATGGTCTTTTTTTATTTATTTTTATTTTTCAGTTTTTACAATTGGGTTCTTGGTCGTTTTGTAACTTTAATAGCCCTCTAGGTCTCCAAGATCCCCTTAACAGTAGAAACGTATCACATATATACAGTACGTAAATCAATTCAGTACTTTTGATTTCAAATGTCAGCAAAAGGACATCTTCGACCTAGGAGCAGGTATATAGGTGAGCGTATACCAGTAGTTAGAGCGATACGAAAATAGCACGAATATAAAGAAACCTTTAAAAAACGTTAACAAACGAAGGTTCATATCTAACATATTGAAGGGCAATATAATGTCCCTCAGTAAGGGGGGGGGAGTCAAAGTTGTTTCTGATTAAGAATTATGACTTCAGAAGGTCATGGATATATCATTCCACCAATTTGATCCGCAAAATTCGCACCTTGTTTCTCGCACGCAAGTGCAGAGACAGACACTCCACTCTTTTCGCTACCTTCGAATTGGTAGAACAAGAAGTAAGCCTAGCCCAGAAAAAAAGCTGGTACATAGTAGAAGTTGACACACACCTGGAGCGGATTGCAAGTGGAGACACTGTCAGCAGCAGCATAGCAGCAGCAGGAGCAGCAGCTCTTTAACAACCAATCATTACGGAAGAGTGACAGGGCGCTAATGCATCATTACTGGCATTGCTGACAAGGTATCCATCAGCAAGGCGAACAGTGAATGGGTTGGAAGCGCGATCAGCCAACCTTTCCCCCAACTCCACTGCGCGCCCTTAATTAAGTTGTGAAGTTTATAGAAATGACGTGCCACTAACAATGATCCCCCCCGGAGCTCCGGATGACGAGTGCGCGCCCAGGTAATGATGCTATCGTCGTAGCCGCCAATGGGCTGCTTCCTCTTTACTTACCCAACACCCAGGCACCTCATTAACGGCCGAGCCAAGGGATCTTAAGACGAGAAAGAAAAAAGAAACACTCTTTATATTTTTTTTCTTATTATCTTTTTATTTGGTTTTTATCTTTCTATATATAATCCTTTTTTATTTTGTTCTGTTCCGTTGTTGTTGTTTTTGTTTTGTTTTTACTTTTTTGCGTCACCTTCAGTTTTTTTTTCTTAAACAGTTATTTGAGTGCTAGTTTGTAATAGGGTGAAAGCGTCGATCTGTTTTTTGGTTAATTAATGTTAAATTTTAGTTTTATTTGGTGTTGAGTTAGAAAAATGTAGCGATCGATGTCGGAACAGTGAGAGCATTCATTTTATTCGGCTGATCGATTTTACGTCTACATATACAGTATATGCCGAGTTGTATATATATATTGTACGAACACTTTGTAATAGTATTTCGACTTTTACAGTACCATCGGTTCTTAACTGTGGTCTGCGGACCCCTGGGGGTCTGCGATGTTTTTACAAGGGGTTCGCGAACGATTGAAGAAATGTTATAACTTATAAACTTTTAGACTTAAAATAGAAAGTAATCATACAAATGAAATGCCAGTCTTTTTCGTAGGCCAAAATAAATTTTGGGAGTCTGCGACAACAAAAGATATTCAAAGGGGGTCCGTGGTAAAGACAAAGTTAAGAACCACTGGCACCTCTCTAATAAAGTGGCTAGGGATACAGTCCCTTCTAGCTGCTGTATCTTTATTTTTTGAAAGCTAACTGTGGTGGCAGCACCAGTTACTCCAAACTCAGCATAACTTCCGGTTTTCATTTTTTTTTATGCAATCGCAGTGCATTTTTACCAGTGTTTCGGTTTCAATTTGATGTTAAGTCAATACAAAATAAATATACCGGAAGCTGCTGTGAGTTTAGTCAGGTGACCTCCTTTGTTGTTATTTTGAACAAGGCAAGTTATCATTTTTATATTAGAAACTGTAAACTTTATACACAATACTAGAAAAAGGTTGTTTATAAAGTGACACGGTGTGGCAAAATTATGACTAAATTATTGTGAAAATGATTTAGTCACTAAAAGGTAAAATCATGGCATTGTTGATGATACAAGAGTTCATGCGATTTTTAAATCCATAAAAAAAATTAGAAAAAATTAGAAATGTAATTTGTGTACACTTTATATTATGTTCACTTGTGATTGAGTGTGCTGGGAATTGAATGTATACTGCCATTTAAAGACGTTTATGAGAATATACTGCATAGATAATCTAATGCACGAAAACTGCATAAGCCCTTCGCATAAATCAAAAATCCGCTTAAGTAAAATGTAAGAAAAAAATTGCATATATAAATAAATTAAAATTTGGCAGAAATCAAATATCGAACAATCAACAGTCGAATGAATTTCATTTCGCATAAATCAAAAACCGCATAACAACCTAAGGATCTTTTTACAAGTGAAAGTTTTTAGGTATATTTTCCCGCATAAATATTCGTGTTAAAATTTGCATGGTAGCCATTTTCAATTTTTATCGGAAATAACTATTCGCGCATTGTAATGTGATTTGATTTTGTGAAGAAAAAAAAAATGTAAAAATTTCGGATTACGAGTGAGTGGTAACGTACGAGATGACAGCTAACTCTTGTTTCACAGTTGTCTTGTGTGTAGAAAGTTAGTTGAAAACATTTTTATCGAGTCTGTGGAATTCGGTTCGAAATGAATTACTCGCGTTCAAAATGTAGTCGGTAATTTGAACTGAAAAGCCTCAACGTGTATACAATTCACACAGTTCAAAGAGGTGATTACACGTTTGCGAACTCAATCACGCCGTTTGCGCAGTAACCTTAGCTTATCTCGTTGGCATCGGATGAACCTTTCGAGTTTGGTAGTGTGTATAGTGAAGTAACATCAGCCCTGCACAAGTTTCTATCTCATCCATCCATCTATTGCAGTTGGCGATGATAAATTACTTCTCTGAAAAATCTCTTCTCTTTCAACTCGGCCGTACGTCGAGCATCGGAGAGGCAGCATTTGCCAAGCGCGAGAGGTTAATGCTATTTTGGCATTCATTAATCAACGTCAGTCTCTATTGGTAAATTAGCTTTTATTTTGCGGAATTAATTTTCCCACCTCGCCGAATAAGGGGGCCTAAGCGAATTATTATTATAAACGTCGGGAAGAAAAATAATGTCAATCGTGAAAGCTGACGCCGACGATGCTAATTGAAAAGCGAGAGAAAGAGAGAGCGAAAAGCATCCTTTTACTCCAAAACCAGACGTGATAGGCGTTTTGAATTAATTATTCACTTTTCGGCATGCGATCGACAAGTTTTCCCTCAGTCTGCCAAGCCTCATTTCACATACACAATTTCGCGAAAACTTTGCTAAAAGTTTTCTCGTTTATGCAATGTCATAAAACTTAGATAACGAATCGAACACTTTAGTATTAGTGGTAATAATACGCATTGGAATTTGAAGGATATTGAAATTGAGAAGTTGAGTGAAAATACGGCGTTTAGTTTTGACGGTAACATATATATAATATTAAAAGCATTCTATAAACAAAATACAGTAAAGAACTGCACATTACTGTGATAAAATATGTTGAAGAAATGGTCATTCATTATAATAATTTATATTGTTATAATTTTTGTTTTTATGTAGGCTAGCTGGATCATAAAACGATTTTACACGAACCCTATTAACACGAAACTGTAGCTCTACTTTTGAAAATTCAGAAACGTGAAAAAAATGACCGAAAGACGTGACTTGTGTCACAAAAAATTAAAAGATATTTCAAAATGGTATGAAGATTTTGAAATATCTCTTAATTTTTGTGAGCAGTATACTTGTAATATATTTTACGATGTTTATTTGAAGAAAACAAATTTTCAATGGATAATGAATTTTATTTTATTTTATTAATTTTTTCCACTTTTTGTTTTGTGAACTTAAATATCTTTGGCAAAAAAGCGGCTTGAATATGTTTAACATTGTTTTACTAGCTGTGTACCGTAGATTTGAAACGAGATTTTGTTGACTTAAAAGGAAAAGTCTCGATGTCTGTGATTTTGTGTCATCCCACGAAAATGCATCTGAATAAGATGCAAAAAAAACCTTGAAAAGGTATACTAAACTTTAGTAACTAAAGTACAGCAACACTTTAGTATACGTTTCCAAGGGCTTGCTTCACATGGAGCTGGTTTCACAACGAAAATACGTTACAAAAATAAAAATAAGTACGGTACATTAAAAAAATGGTTTTTAAGCATACGCTTTATATCGGGTGTATCAGGCAAGGGTTTCGAATTTTATACTTGAAACGCTAATATATTAAAAATTTTGAGTTTTGAATATAATGGCATCCCAGAGGGTTTTTTTGATTGACCTCGAATTTAATTTTCAAAAAAATGCATTTTTAAAATTTGTCGTAGGTATCAAGTAATATTTAGAAAGTTGTAGGCACGTGCCCATATAGTCAGAAACCACTGTCGTTTCATTTATTTCCAACAATCCAACCTGAAAAAGTATCCAATAATAGGAAATAAATCACACAACAAGGCTGATACAGCAATTTCACTGCATACAACTCTTGCTATGCAGTGAAGCTGCTGCATCAGACAGTGTGTTGTAATCGCTGATGTTGGATAATTTTATTTTTCAGCTGGATTGTTTGAAATAAATGGATCGACAGTGGACTTTGACTATATGGGTTCATGTGCCTACAACTTTATAAATATGCCTTGATACCTACGTTTAAAATTTATCAATGCAATTTTTTAAAAAAAAATTAATTTTAAGGTCAATGAAAATAGCACTATTTGGAAGACCTTTCTTAAGATGGTAATATGTATATTCAAAACTCAGAATTTTTATTATATATGCTTTTCGAGTATAAAATTGGAATTCCTTGCCTGGGACACCCGGTATACTGTCATACGCAGATACCGTACATAATGCAATGTATCATGTACAAAATTCATTTTTTATTTCTGCATGTTTCGATTTATGCGAATCACAGTAGGCTACTGTTGAAAATCGTGATGAAACAAGTAGTGAATCTCACGCTTCGCACGTAAATTATTTATTTTGTTTTGAAACTGGAAACGGGCTATTGTTGAAACAATATCAGAAGGGTATTCATAATGACTGATACAAAACATTGTGGCATAATGTTACTACTATGATACCTTTATAGTAGTAATAATTTAATTAATAAATCATTCACAAAGTCACTCAATAACAAAATGTTGGTCTTCATATTTTCATATCTCGGAACAGACAGTTGCAAATAGTCACGCTGACTTGTAAATTCGTTGCAGAACGTTGTGTAGTAATGTTTTTTCGCTAAAGCGATTCCATATTCTGTTTACAATGACATTTTTTGTAGCAAATTTGGATGGAACAACTTCCTTCCCGTGCTACAGCATGGCAAACGTTTATCGTTTTATACATATGATTCAATATGTTTTATAGAGCATGTCTAGTTTTTATCAGAATCAGTAGTTCTTTATTTTTATATATTGTCTTTTATTTAACTTACTCTGCCTTGAAATATTTTGAGCTCTTTGTGCTCTTTTTTGGTGGGCTCGATGACCTACAGAGCTGAAATGGTGAACATAGACTGGGATTGTAATATATGTTGTACCGGTATCAAATTTTGACGGTTCAAATTTCTGTACGAAATTTTTTATTACACGATGGATTCGTTTTTTTCCGAAGAGTGTTATTGCCTATATACCGGTACCTAGATTTTAAGCCACTAAACCATTGTTGTACACTAAGATAAATGCATTCATTTGTATAATTGGCTACCGTTCATTGTTGAGAGCATAAAACCGATCCTCCATTTAAATAAACACGTATCACATTTCAGTTTTCTGTTCAAGAGGTTCAAAACACATACTTGTTTATCATTGAACTAATCCAATGTTCAAACGATAAAATACTTTTTAATCCAACATCGGTATAAATAATGTATGCTTTTTCAGTGAGTTAACACTTATCGATGATCGACAGATATATCGATTTATTTATAGCTTGTCTCAGTGTTAACTTATATATACATGTTGAATAATAATTCGTTTCAATGATAGCAATTCTCTTGCTTTTAATCGTATGTGACGTATATACAGTATTATGGGTGACTAATACATTTTGACTTAAAATAAAAATTGATTTCAGTGTGAGATCTTTCATGTTTTTTAACTGTTCAAAGTAACTTTACTTCTAACTCGCGTTTGAGTTGTTATTATTATTATACTTTTAATATTAGCTTCACTTGTGAGTTTGTGAGCGAGCTGGGAATTGTTTGTATACTGTTCTCTACAGTCGTTTATGAGAATATACCGTCTAGTCCATTGTAACAATAATCGCATAAAACGAAAACCGAATAAATCCTTCGCATAAATCAAAAACTGCATAAGTTTATGGCAAAAAAAAAAATCGCATATACAAATAAATAAATCGAAAATTGTAGAAATCAAAAATGGATTTTTTCATTATGTATTTACATGCAGCATATCTGTATTGTATATGACAGTAGACTATATAAAGAGTATGCTTAAAAAGCATTTTTGTGTACCGGTACTTATTTTCATTTCATTTTAATAACTAGGATACCAACAAAAACGAAATTGACTTCTCTTCTTGGTTTTCGTTTTCAGCCTCAATTTAATTATTATTTTTTATTATTATTTCATTTGTTATTTGTGGTTTCTTATTCGTGATCTTCGTTTTTTTTTTCTGTGTGCTTATTTTGTGCCGAGCATCATTTTCTGCCCAGTGCCTACCCATCAGCGTGGCGTAGTTGGTCGTCTTTGGCAAAGATCCCTCGGATTTCGAGTAACGGCCGATCGTAAAGCTTCGTCTCATTACTTATTCATTTTATTTAAAATTGCTCGATAGGAAAGGATTAGGGAGACGCAGTTCTCCAGATCCATTATTCACAACGCGACTGTTACCTCGGAGAATATCATATGGCGCCGGCACCCGTTTTGCCGCCTTACGAAACAAAAATGATCATGATAATGTTGCTGCTGTTGACGAGGACGATGTGGGTGATGAGGAAGAAGACTAGAAATTCGAAGACATTGTGGCCAACAAGCGCACGTAATGCCTACTCGGGTTTTTGACGTGATCATCTTCTCTTTCTCCATGTGTCTCGTGTGGTTTCGGTCGAGTACCATGTGTCGTTGTCTGTGTGTGTGTGTGTGTTCCAAATTGCGTGCACCAAGATCTTGTAGGTTTGGCATTTGGACTCCAGCAAGGTCCGAGGATTACGTGGCCTTGCTGGTAATGCAATTAGGAAGCAATATGTCTACCGCTCTCATTAGATGTTGGTGAAAGTTGCCCGAATCATCCTTTGTAAATATTTCACGCGAGCAAACTGCGGTCGTGTTTGCATTGCCTGACTGGGTTTTAGGAAACGTTATGCGATAGTACAACGAAACTTTCTCAACTCGGATCTCAAGGGAAAGAGACAGATGATATAATGAAACAAAAAATAAAAATTATTGTATGTTATATGTTACTATGAGTACCGTGTATAATAATGGAAGGTGAGTGAGCAGTGTCGTAAAAAGCTAAAATAATTCTGAAAAATTGAGTTTTAAGTTAAAAAGGTTATATGAGCCCATTGATTATGAAAGTGGTCCGAGTCTAAAGCATAGAAAATCTGACTTTGTTGCTTATCAGTTGCTTAGAAAATCTGACTTTAGGTCGATTGACATCGACCTAAATTATAATAATCATAAATCATTTTTCTGGAGAAAAAAACAAATTTATAAATAAACCCTTTTTACAACATTAATTTTTATCGGTACATGGAATACAGTTACGGTATGCTTTTTATTATTTTATTTCTATATTGTAAAAGTTTATATCTCAAAACAAAAAAATGTGTGACTTAGACTAGCCTACTTTTATAATCACTGGCACATGTGTCGGATATAAGCCTAGACTTCATTATACTTGGAAAACTGTAGGTTATAAAAATATGTTTAGATTGTACGACCATTGTCTACTGAGGATGTGATTTCAAACAAGGACAGAATTCGTATACCTAGGAAATTATATCATACCGGAAATTATAAAGAAATTTAGTTTAATTCAGATTAGTTCAGATTATTGGGGTACCCGGCAGCTTTCACCAACTTGGGTACCTGCGACACGAAATTATATTAGGAAAATATAAAGATAACACTATGAAAGAAATTACAATGTGAATACTGATTCATTTAAAAACAACTTATTTATTCGTATTGAATTATTTTCAAAAATTGAAATCGGTAAGAATATGGTTTTGGTTCAATTATTACTTAGTTTAGTTACTTTAGTACTTGTTGTTATTTTATAACTACAATAGACACACTACATTGTGTGTCTATTTTGCTTGTGTGTACTTACGCGTTTGCACCTGCATATACAAACACGCTTTCGAAAGAAATCAGTTCAATCTATAGGTACTGTATTAAAAACAAAAATCACCTGCACATCATTAATTGTTAGTATCAATCCGTGTGATGTCATGTACAGTATATGACATTTTAAGGGTTTTAAATCAAGGTATTACATTTGAAGTTCTTGAAATTTGTTTCCGCGTGTATGAATAATACATTTGTCAAATAAGATGTGATAAGCAAAATCAGCGCGTGTATGGCAGATGACAGTTTAATGTATTTATAATTAAATAATTTATACAGTATAATGTATTCGTGTCTGATAAAAATGTACCCGTAGAGTTTTAATGTTTCGGTTGGTCGTCAAGTGAGTTAAGAGAAGAAAACATCTTAATAAACAAAATTTACTGTAATAATTTAATCGTTTAGTTTAATTTCAACGTTTTCGTTGATTTTAATACATTGTATTGACATGATATATAAGATTAATTTAATTTTGTAGTTTAAAACTCTAGATTAAGAATGTCTTCCATCAACCCCATGTTGTCATGTTTGCGAAGCAATGCATTTGCTCTAGGCCTAACCGAAAAGAATACTTTTTTGTCATGTGATAATTGCTTAATAAGTTTGGTGTTAAATCCAATTTCAAAACAGTAGGATTCAATTGTTTTATAAATCGAACAAAAGACGGAATACGTATATCTCCGATGAAGTTGTCACCCTTGACTTTGATTTTAACGCAGCGTCAGTAAACTTGTTTCGAATGGATAAGCCTATCGGTTCAATGAAACCATACAAATTTTGTGTTAAATTATCGTCAGTTAAAATTTATTCTTCCAAATTTAAAATGTCAAGTTTGAACGGAAACTGTTTAACGAGTATACGTTTACCTATGGTTTGGGTTTTGGTTTGTGATTTTACGATAGTCTTGGTTGAATATTACAACGTTTACTTTATTCATAACATTTAACTTTCATTTATTAGAAAAATTTAATTCAAATGCTACAGACTGAATTTTGTCAAGGTGGGTACAGGACTCTGTTAAGATTTTCTAATATTTAGGATCGGTTTGTTTTAAAGTGGCTTTTAAGAATACTGTTGCTTCAATTCAGTATCAACTAAGATCAATGACAGTAGTACAATAAAAATGACGAAACCATTGTAACAAATATAATAATTTTAGATTATTATTTTAAAAAAAAGAAGCAAAAAGCCAAATCTCATGTTGTGGTTATATTAGTGGATGAAATGTCGTTTGTGTACTTGTATATTTAAAATCTTAATCACGGTCAAAATAATAGAAAATGTTGTTTATCCAATGCAGTTTGTTTGCGTTGTTCTCTATTCTTAAAATTAATTAGATTTTTAATACTTCCTCCCCCATTATATATTTTTTAATAATTAGAATATTATTACTAACAAGCGGAACAAATATTTTATTAAGTTAGTATTTTTTCAAACTTAATTTATTTTAAGTTCTCACGGTCAACTAAAGCATACAAAAACAAGCAAACACTAATAAGCAATAAAACAGAACATACAGTACGGTATATCAAAATAGAATATATACATTAAACTAACATATACATAATGTTTTATTAAATTTCTTAAAATTCATTTATTTTTAAAATACAATTTTATACTTTTAAGTATGCCTATATTTCAATTTAGCTTTAAAAAAAATAAATAAACTTACTGGTACCTGTACTGTTGTTTAAAAAAATATCATTGTCTGGGGCATTTTTGAGAATGGATTAGCATCATGAAATAAACTATGAGTAATGTTTTTGTACGTTATTGAAGCCTAGTGTTTTATTTGATTTTATTGCTATTTACGTTTAAAGTCTTTCTTTAAAATTTAAATTTGTATACGTTTTATATTAGATTCACTTGTGAGTGACTTTGTGAGTGAGTGAGCTGGAAATTGAACGTATACTATACGCATAATTGCAGACGTTTATGACAATATACTGTATAGTCCAATGAACCAAAAAATATTGCATAGTAGTGAGAACCACATAAATCGAAACCACATTGTGACAAATATCGCACAAATCGAATAAAAAATTGCAGAAATAAAAAATGGAGCTTCTTACTCGAAGCTCGCATAAATCGAATATCACATTACTCAAAGATCGCATAAATCTAAATTCGCATAAACCGAAACTATATATATAAAGCGTAGTCTTAAAAAGCATTTTGATGTACTTGTTCTCTATTATGTTTATGTTTGTCATGTTGCAACTAATGCTTATAGTTACGGTTTTGCCACCTGTAACAATACTGTACTATTACAATCGTGCTATGACCTATTAGTATTCCTAAGTTTTTGTTCGGAAATTGTTTTTTATTGTACTGTATAGTCAAACTTACAATTATACAGTAACAGTAGACGACGTATAATAGTGATGACGTATAGGCCGTACTATTGTAGTTATGAGAATTGCTTTGACATATTTGGAATTGATTGGGAAGCGAAATTGAAACCGGAATTTCGGACCGATTGATTGATTCGCGGACAGTTACACCGGACAATAGAAATCAAGGGGTCGTCTAATCCCTAGGGTGACGGATGATGGGGGGGGGAGGAATTTTGCCACTTTATTTCTCTCGTCGAAGCTGTGAATCATTCCCCTAGGTACGGTAATGGGGGTGAAAGGCTAACTCACTTTACATCTTCACGCTACCGCGACTTCCATTAGTTGCTATAGTACTGTAGTAGTCGAGTAGTCAAACATTTTTATCGTAGAATGTGGGGATGCACTATACTCAAGTCGTGTAAAACTATGAGTGTTGTTGTTTTTTCAAAATGATGGACTTCGTAGTTTTACGTACACGTGGGGACATGCTTGTAAAAAACACTGGTTACGTCGTCATTTTTCAGAATGGATTCATGATTAATGAATATTGTAGTTTATGTTTCGTTAGAAAATTTAAAAATTTGTATTCTTCTAAGGATGATACTGGGGTGTAATTTGGTTGAAGTGGAATTATGTAGGTTTTTCTTTATTATCTTAGACTAGTGAAAAAAACGTTGCAATCCCTAACTTTTGCGAGTTCGAGTATTTGTGAATAGTGTTTGTATGCATCCTTTACACCAGCTTCCATTTAATTTATAAATAAATTAGCTGAAAACCCCTTTTTCCTACATCTTCTAAGAAATTCGAGTGTGTTTCCGAGTTGCCATTTTTTTTAATAGACAATTGAAAAGTGTTTGCATTATTATTTGTTGATTCATTGGTTTCTCACGTTTGACGAGTTTGTCTTTGTCCTGCAACCTCTTCATAATTGAATAGATAAAACATAAACATAACTATAACAACGCTATTGTGTAAATCCCCCACTTATTCGTTTCTAATAGAGGTGGGGGTGCCAGTGTAAACATAAATAAAAATTTGCGAATTGAAGGGGGTGTACCAAGTGCGTATTTAGCTTCTCAATAAAACTTTGAACTATGCAGTAGCGAGTAGTCTATGATCGCTTAATGACCTCCTCCCCCCCAACTTATTCACTGTATGTTGGCATGAAATTTTGGTACGAAGTTTTGTTAAAATTTGTTTAACCGTGTTCGATTTATGCATGCACAGAAAATCTCACATCTATCGTTATTGGACAGATTTTTAATACTGGGAAAATAACTTATTTTTCTTCTTATATTTATTCATGGTAATGATACGAAGTTTTATGAAAATTAGTTCTGTTTGTTTTGGTGTAGTGTCTGGACAAGCAGACCGCCGTAATACAATATTATTTATATAAATTCACAAGTATATTTTTATGAGGCTAAGACAGTTGCTTATACTGTAGTTAGTTTACAATCTGCATAAATAAAACTGTTTGTTGTATTGCTGGATTAGTTTTCTTACCTTTAGACAAGTTGCTGGTTTTCATTTATCTTCATCCTTTTTCTAGTATTTTCAGCAACTAGTATAGTAGGCTTAATAGTGATGGTACTAAGTTCTGCATCTGAAATTAAACAAAAAATGGATATAATATTGCAGTTAAATTTGTCGTTTTTTTTTTTTTTGTTTGCTGTTTGAACAGTAATATAACATAGCCAACTTAAAATTTAAATTGTATTTTGTTTTGTGTAAATTTAAATTATATTAAGGCGCAATTACGCTCAACTTATTTAAAGGGATTATGTAATGTTCAAATGTTGTTATTGATTAATAATGTTTTTCTTAATACTCTTTTTTTTTGTTAGCTTACTTAACTTTTAAACAGTTATGTCTTTGTTTCAACCTTTAAGGAGGTCACTCGATAAAACTGTCCTTGGATTGTTACACTGTAAACAGCAAAACGAGTGACAATTTCTGTTGGAAGCTCTGGTGTTTACCTAAGCCCTAAGGGAAGCGACATTTTAGATCACGACACCTCGTGCGAGGGAATTCACAGAGGTGGGTGGGGGATGAAGAACGGGAATGGGGGATGCGTGAGACTTGTGCAAGGTTAAAGCTTGTGAAAACTAGGCATGTTGGCAGGCAGCAATTAACATAGACGTGGCTGTCTCGCTCGGGGGAGCGAAGAGCGTGTGGTTGTTGCGGTGGCCGTAGGGGAATGTGTGCGATGCGTTGGAGGCAGGAACAACTAGTAGGAGGTTGTAGTCGTCGTGGTAGAAGGGGACATGGAAAAGTAGAGAAGAGATGAGACGAAATTTGTGTGTATGTGTGGGAGAGAGGAGGAAGAACGAAAGAGAAGATAGAATGAGTATACAGTAGAAGAGAGGAGCCAGCCAACACAAATGACCACTCGACAGCGAGGAGGGCCCCCAATGGGACAAAAGGCTCGGCTGTCAAAACTGCATGATATAATCATTATGCAGGTGACACGAGCGCACAATAGGACGTTGACAGCTGTCGCCGTGTGTGGCGTGTCCCCTCCAATTATTCGGAACAATGCGCCAACGCGCATTGGCACCGGCGCCCAAGCTGCGACGCGACACAAAAGGCGACACTCTAATGAGAAGCGACACGGCCCGAGCGCCCACTGCTGCTGCTTCCGCCCCCGACTTTGAAGCGAAGAAGAAGGAGAAGAAGAAAATCAAGACCCGACCCCCACAACCAACGACTTTGGTGTTCTAAATAAAGCTACACGTAGCCCGGTTTCAAAAATCAATGTGTCCCTCAAAATGTAAGCAAGGTGTTGAAAACGTCTTAGATGCCTTTCTTCGTAAAACTTTGTTTTTTCTATATCTTAATTTGAGATAGTGGATAATAAAATGATGATTCTATAATCCACTTTTTCGAGAATGACAAACATTAAATATTTATTGCGTTATACCAGCTTAAATCTTGATTAGTACGTCCTTGCAACGTCGGGCTTAGAAATGTAGACACTAATTGATGAATTGAGTGGAAAAAAACGGCGTAAATCCACTTACGTCGTTATTCCTTAAAATTCATAGAGTAAATCGTTTTAGATCAGTCTATAACACAGTGAGTTGCCTATAATTTGCACCTTCGGACTTTTTAGAGCAAAAATACTGAACGGGACTATTGTAACTTTCTTTTTGTCGTTTCACTTCCTGGTTATTTCACTTCCAAAACGATAGAAAAGATATTGATCTCTGGAAAGTCGGTTCAAATGCATTTATAAATTAGCACGATATTTGGAATAACAGCGTAATTGCATTTTTAAATTAGCCTTAACTTGAAGTTTGTCAACTAAAATTAACAGATTTTTTTGCAATACCTGTTCATTATTTTTTCTCTATAAATGTACAGTTGACAGAATTTTTTATTAATCTTAAATTTGAAGGTGCCAGACGTTTTTGACCTTTTTCTCAAAACTACATTATTATTTTTAATTACGCCGTTATTTCACCCAACTCTTCAATTAATTATAGAACATGACAACGTTTCAACTCCAAAAACATATTTTCAGTAGCAGTTGCAAATATAGCTGCGTGCAGCTGTGTTGGTGTTTATGTTTATGTTTGAAAGTCAGTATGAGATCTATAGCCAGAGGCTCGTTAACAGAAACCGTGCACTCGGTGGGTCACCGTTGTCTCGTCACATCCTCCTAAGCGTAATTGTGATCGCTCCTCGTTTCCTGTCGTTTGCACAGCACGAGTAAGGGGGTGGATAGCGGTGACGAGAAGTATATACAGTAGTAAAGCGAAGGTGGAAAAGCAAAGTAAACGTTTTTTTCCCTTTCTTTGAGCCAACTTGAACCAACACGAATCTTATATTAGAAAGAGAAGCAAAAAAGAGAGAATAAAAGAAAATAAAAAAGGAGAAAAACTAGACGACGAACGACCTCCATCTTTTCGACGATTGCCATCATTATTTTTTTTTCTTTGCCACCCAGAGCGTTTGGCTCGCTGGTGACAACATTGGAATTGCAGGGAGGACGTTGCAGGAGTGCAATCAGAAACGTTTGCAATGCGTGATGGGCAATACGAACGATTTGTCGACCCCCGAGAGGTGGTGAAAGGTGGCGTCGTCGCCAGGAAAGATCTCCAGAGGAATAGTAACGAGCATGTCGAGAGGAGGAGAAGATGAAGAAGAAAAAAGTAGAAAAATGTATGTTGGTAGAGTGAGTAAGATGGAAAATTGTGTGTACGTCGCGAGGCAAAGGAGAGAGGGGGGGGGGAAGTGAGAAAGCGAGAAAAGAAAAGTGATGGGAAGTTTGTGTCAATAAATGACAGATGTTAAATATTTGTTATTTGAGGGGAAGGGTGTAGAATGACCGAGTGTTAAGTTGTGTTTGCAGGTGTAGCGATGCCTTCGTTTCGAGCCTTAAATTTTAACGTAGTAGAATTTTCAATTGAATACACATGTGTTTTTTTTTAAATTTATAAACTACAAAATTAAACTAAAAGTGTCATGATTTTTATGTAACATACGATGGTAGTTCAAAAAAATTTCGGAAAGAAATACGGTACTTATTTATTTCATAAAACATTTTCCGGGAACGTTTTGAGTTATCCGTATACATGTACACACCAAGCATTTGTAAACATCAAGCATGTTATTTCTTAACTTGAGAAGGTTGCATTTTTTCGATACCATTTGACAAAAGTAAAAGTGCAATTAACTTTAATAATAAGATATACGTACGTAAGATACTTTGTTTCACTCTATAATACATTAGAACTGCTTACTCGCACAATGGCTACTAATTGATTTTATACTACTAAATGATATTAATATATTTAGTTAATATCGGGTATGTCACAAAACCAACATGATGCACTGGAATAAAATTGAGTAAATGTGTGCAACATTAACCATTTCGCAACAGAGAAACAAATTATTTAACAACTTTCTGTAGTTTAAGATGATTAGTCGAAAATATTACACTATAGTTATTGTTTTTGTTTAGCCGAATCTATAATATATTAGTTATATTTTTTTAATACCATAAATTTTATGTACTTATCTTTTTGTAGTTTTAAAAATTAATTTAAATGCCTTTAAAGTGCAAGATTACTGTCGTTAGAATTCTTCTCATAACTCGAACTATATTGCATAATTATTTAATACAACAGTGTACTTACTACAAAATAAACGGAATTAAATAAACCAGTACGGGTATTCTATGAAAATGTTAACCCAAATCGCATTTTTTTTTCAAAGCAAGCAAATTCGATGTTGTTATACTGTAGTGTATATCAAATGATATTAATTAACTATTATTACTAGATATTATGTAACCACTCTAGGGTTAACACTTTCATAGTAACTGGAATATAATAATTTTAATGGCATGTTTTTCTATCATTTCATATAGATTTATCTTGTTAGTTACACTTGTTTTCAGGTTATGTTAGTCAGTTATGTCAGTCACACTACATATTTTTAAACTTAATTTAAAAAAAAAAATAGAATTGAAGGCTCACATGAATTTTAACGATTGGTTGTAAACTACTCGTGTCACATCCATTTATAGCTAAATGTGACTACAGTATATGTTTTTAGTTTTAGAGAAACGCGGTACCGGTAAACATACTTAATCAATATGTATATGGGCATTTGGAGATTGA
Source organism: Cryptops parisi (assembly GCA_034695005.1). Lineage (NCBI taxonomy): Eukaryota > Metazoa > Arthropoda > Chilopoda > Scolopendromorpha > Cryptopidae > Cryptops > Cryptops parisi. Next base: position 2,029 of record JAQIWH010002715.1, on the reverse strand, counting down.
AAAATGGTTATGTTAATCACAGTACTAACATAATCGAAGGGCCTGGTTAGAAAAAGGTAGAAAAATGTTACTGAAAATTAGTAACATTTTTACAATTTCGAGGAAAACGCATTTAATAATCTGAACTTGCCTTGCTGTCTATGGGTTACTTCACATTTCTTACAATGATATCTTTGCACATATTGTTGGCTGTTCAAAATTATGCATAAGGATGTGGTAGAATTGCACTTAACACATTCTTAAATGCTTCTAGGTCATTTTTGACAAAAAAATGTTACTCAACATCTTTTTACACCAGGCCCTTCAATCATATTGCGCCCATTTGAATTCACCAAAATTAAAAATGTATGTTAATTTGAATGTAATTTTTTTAAAGATATAATACGTGTTTGAAGGGGAAATAAATAATTTCCATTATATTACTCAAAATTAGCACAAAAAATGACTTCCAAATGTTGTTTTAGACATCATGGAATTGCCCGTAGCCTACAATTAATTTATACTGTATATGGTACCAGTAGTTTTAAAACGAAGTGGGAACATCTTCGATCACGTTTGGGTTTTTTTCATTTCTTTCTAAAGTGATGGTTGCTAAGCTGTTAGTGCCGTTCGTTTCCAATTAGAAGAAAAAGACAAATCCATTTGGACGACGAGTTATGTTAAATTATCGATCGCAGCTCGGAGATCAATCTCATCAAAGCGTCATCCGGAGCTGGGTTCATTCGAGTGTTGGCGTCTACTTCCGACCATTTAGGTGTGCGATGCGACAGAACAGGTGATGGGATTCTAATGAGCAATCTTGGCTAAAATGACACATGGCCGAGACGCCACTCACGCAATGAATAGCTTCTATTTATAAAGTCGATATGTTTGGTTTCCTTTTCTTTTCGTTGCCTTAGTTACAGTGCGTTAACAATTTCGAATGATGAACAATTTTGGAAGGAAATGGGTCTTCTTTTATTCGGTCGATTATTTTATTTTTTTCATAAAATTGAATTGTTGAAAGATTATCTTTTTTTTTTTTAATGAAAAAAAGTGCTATAAATGTATTTGATGTATTCAAATGTGATCGCGTGATGAATAACATCGATATCTAAAGTGATTATTTTTTATTTAAGTTTTTGTGTTGGCTGACAGTGTTGCCTGGTTAAATAAATGACAAGATTGACGTGTTTCGTATTGAAAATAGTGCATACCTTTGTCATATTAAAAACTAGAGTATATGTCTGGCTAACTGGACCCATCAAACTGTTACGTATATATATATGACAATTCGAGTACCGGGTATGTTATTGGACTAAAATTGAAGCATTTACATAATAAAGTTTATTATGCAAGTTTACTATTTTATTTAAAAAAATTTTTTTTATGAAAGTTGTGAAGTTAAAAAAAAACATATTTAGAATTCTGTTGGTGACATCTAGAGTTTCGCAGGCTACGTCATTTTCTACTTTCATCAGATTCGAGTGTTTACGTTGAAGTAATGTTGCCTAGGGCAAGAACGTGCGCCCTTGGTTGTCGAAATAATCACTTAAGCTACTCAATAAGAGGTGTGTTTTTATGACATTTGTCTAATGGTGCATCTCTAATCCTATAGGATTACCTATTATTGATAACCGAGTGAGAATGTAATTGTCTTTCAGTATTTTTTCCTGTTTATGAAGTTTACGAGTATCTTCGATTTTACGTACCTGTTAGTCATTAAAGCTATTTAAAATGGTCGTCTTAGAAAAGTGAAGCTGTGTTTTTTGATTGACGCTGATATTATTCTTTGTTAATAAGAGAAAAATCAACCTGGGATTTGCAATTGTGATACGTAAATCGCATATAAGGAACTTGTATAAATCGAGGATTTGCCTTACCTACACTAAGAGTTCTGCTTTTACTTCTCTTTTATTACAACCTTTTATTTAAATTGACTGGTCGTAAAAAATGTTTGCAGATGTTTGAATTTTTGAAGTTCGTTTTTACATATGTTTCCAGTATCGTAGACACTTTAAACTTGGTATACTAATTAATCCTGCGTGAT